>BQNB010090320.1:3254-27175 GCA_026074375.1 Tanacetum coccineum | reverse complement strand
TGCTCTCCAAATACAAATTCTTTCAATCTTTAAAGTTTTGTTTCCTATCTTTTGTTTAACCATTAAAACGATGATGATGCCGCACATAAAACAATCCGAACACCTGAAAATCAACTTACAAGCTATAGAACTAGCAACCAACAATTTCGCCGCTGCGAATTACATTGGAGAAGGAGGAATCGGAAAAGTGTACAAGGGAGAAATTGACCATTATGAAGGGCACACGATGGCCGCTTTCAAGCGTTTAAATCCTGTATCTGGTTCTGGGCAAGGAGATAAGGAGTTTTGGAATGAGATTATGATACTTTTCTCTTACAAACATACAAATATTCTCTCTCTCTTAGGTTATTGCGACGAAGGTGGTGAGAGGATCCTCGTGTATGCGTATGCACACAATGGAAGCCTTGAAGAACATGTCAAAAATGATAAGCTAACATGGGTTCAACGACTTAGGATAGCCATCGGAGTGGCTCATGGACTTGTGTACCTTCATAGTCCAAACGGGACATAACAAAGAGTAGTTATTACTTTCGATGAGTTTGGAGATAGCCCCTAAAGAACGTAACGCGATAAAGGAACTTATTTATGGCAAAATAAAAGAAGAAACACTTCCGAGTTCTTTAGAGATGTTCACTTCAATTGCTATTCAATGTTTGAAGATAGCCCCTAAAGAACGTCCGTTAGCGATCCAAATCTTGCAGGCACTAGAAACTGCACTACATGTTCAAGTAAGCTATATTTTTTATTTGCTAAAATGATGCATTTCTGATCGAATTTATTAATCATACTTGAAGAAAAATTTCAGATTAAAGGCATTGAATTTGAAAGGCAGCATATAGGAATACTGAATCCGAGAGTCATAAAAGCAATGAATCTCAAAAGGGTATTCAATATGTTTTCTCCGAGTACCTACGTGAAATTGAGCCTAACCAAAGACGACGCATTCAATAAATCTAAGGTGGTAAAGCGCAAGGTGAATCCTGTATGGAATGAAGAATTCGATCTACTTGTGAGTGATCCACATCTGCAAGCTCTAGAAATTGTCGTTAGCCGTGACAAAGGGGTACGTTTTCAAGAACTCAAACTACTAAAAATATATGTAGTCTTATAAATTTTTGAACAGCAAACCATACTAGTAAGTGGTAAGCAATCGAATTTTATACTATCAAAGCATTAAGAAAGAGCTAGCAAGAAATTATTATTTTTTCAAAAGATTTAACCTAATAATGATCGTCATAATTCTATGGTTACTTTAGAACCAATGTTAAGTGTTATAACGTGAAAACTAATTAAAAAAGTACTTGTTAAAAAAGTGATTTAAACTTTGAATTAAAATTTTATGTTTGATACCTTTGAATTTGTTATTTGTTTCATTCTTTGATTACCTAGTGGTATTCGAGCTAAGTTTGTTTAGCCATAAAGAAAAAAAAATCCATATGAAGGTATCGAAGGTTCGTATCGTTTGTTGTTTTTTGGGTTTTTTTCTGTTTTGTTTTAGAAGTAATTTGGATATAGTGTTTGCTTTTGGGCCGTTTGAAGGTATCGGGCTGTTTGAATATTTGGTTTATATTCGTTTTGGGTATTTGCGTTTGCTTTTGGGCCAATTTGTTAATTTGGTGTGTGTTGAGTTTTCAGAATTATAGGCTTATAGCACATTCTCTTTTTGACATGTCATTGATTATTCGTTTGGGATTTTTTTGTGCACACTCAAAAGAAAATAGCTTGTGCTTGGTATTTGTCTTGAATTTGTTATTTGATCAACAAACAAGGATTTGTTGTTTTAGATCTTTTTATTTGTTCAATTTGAAATTTAAAATGTAATCTTTATCATATAAGTGAGTTATTAGAGTTATTATCAAGTATCATATTTAGAGTGTTCAAATTATTTAAGCCCATTCGTCAAGTTATTTAGGCACAAATAGAATTTGTTTAAATTGTTTAAGCCCATTCATCAAGTTATTATCTAGAATTTGGTTGATAATTAGATAATAAATTTGAAGTTAAACTCTAATATTTATCAAATAAGTCATTGGAATTTGAATTTGGTATTATATATTTGAAGATCGATTTGGTGTTTGAAAACCTAATTATTAGGTCATTTGGAATTTGTTTGATTTTTGGGCATTGGTTAATTGAAAATATTGGATCTTCGTTCCTTGGGATTTTGAAGTTGATTGCGTGAATTTAATTGTCTTTATTGAAGATCGTTTGAGCCGATTTGTTTATTTGGTTGATCGTGTTAAATATTTCGGTTAACATTTGATTGTTCGTTTTGATGTTATCGGTGTTTGTTTTGTTTCCATTTGTTTTGGATTATTTTTGGGAATCGACCTTTTTTAAAATTAGGCTAGTATCTCTAGCGTTTGGAATTTTGAATTTAATTTAGAATAGGTGGAGTTATAGTCACGATGAAGATTGTTAGAAAAGTAACTTAAACTTTAATGGTTGGTTGGTAAATTTATTTATTTATTTATTTACTTGTGCCACAAATTTTGCTATTTGAATTTGTTTAGAATTTAAAAACCTTTTTATGACGGTTAGTTTAGTCTACAAATAGGTAATTATGACATTACTTTTCTTTGTACCTTTGAATTAGAATTTCGAGTTTCGTACTTTTGAATTAAAATTTGATACCTTAAAATTTGAATTTGGTTTTGTTTTTGGATGGATAAATTTGAATAAAGTTTCTGTTTAGTTTGTCAAATTTGTTATTTTTTCGTACTTTGATTACCAAGAGTACTAGTTTTCGCTTTAATAATTCTCTGTTGTGTAGGACAAGAGTAGTAATCACCAGTGGAAGAATGTTGTGCCATTAAAACACCTTATCCCTGAAGAGAAAAGGACTCATACACTTGATCTCTTTAAAAACATGGACACAAATATTTCACGAAATAAGAAGCCTTTTAGCAATCTGGTTGAAATAATGAACAGGACAATACGTAAAGTTAATTCAGTGGTGGAGGTTTTTGCTTGATTTCTCAATATGAAGGCTCTTCATCTTAACATAAAATCCGATCATTTATTTGCAGCTGCACGGTGATAGTAACACATGTGACAATAAAAAACAAACCATGGCTCGTCTTTCTAGTTATAGTTAGTTCAATGGTATAATTGCTGCGAAAGCCTCTTAAATTGAAACAAGTCTTTATACACTAATAATTTAAATTTTGGATTTTGGATTTTGCAGCAACAAAGTAGCAAAAAGTCCAGTTGTGGAATGAAAAAAGTTTGGGTTCGTTCTCGACAAGCAACCAACTGAAAGGATATTATTGTACTTGCACGTCCATGGTTCATCGTGGTTCCAATCCTATTTTGGCAAGAACACTTTTCAGATAAGGTACGTTAAGTTGGATCCCTAACTTTTTATATAGTATGTTATATTTAGTCTTTATCATTAGCCGAAATGGTGTTCTAGTTTACTTTGTATTCTTAGCTGTCATAGAGTCCAATTTGACTTTGTATTCTTATTTGTCATAGAGTCCTAGTTTGATTCTACTACCTCCTTCTCATCTCTATAAAAGGAGGTGAGGGGGGAAGGGACATGTACTTCATTCTTTCAAAAGCTTAATCAATAGTGAGGTTAAGAGTAATACCTTGTGTGTGTGCTCCTTCTTTCTTTTCTATCATAATCTGATGTGGTGTGTGTTCTTCAAGATCATTGTTATCCGCGCTAGTAGTAACCTGGATATGCTGGGATCAATCTGCTACAAGTGGTTATCAGGAGCTTTGGTTTCGCGAGGTTGTTTGGTTATCTAGGATCGATTCGTTTATGTTGGTTTCTTTTTTGTGTTCGTCTGGTTGGAGCAGGAAAATATATTATTGTATGGGTACCAGTTATTGAACTCCAAAAGGTTCTTTGGTGTTCGGATCTTAAACGAAAAGGCGTGCTGCAGGGTTTCGATAGAAAGAATTCTTGGTCTTCGATTGTCCGGGTTTTAAGACAAAGGTGTTATAAGGCCTTAAGGTTTTGTTGGATCTTTGAGTTTTAATAATATTAACAAGTTTTCGGTGTTGGTTGTTATTTTTCTATCGCGGACGGTGAGGGAAGAAGAAAGGGCTGGTGATTGTATTTTCTTTGTTTAAAAAGTCAACCCACTAATAATACTTCAAAGTAATAAATCATCTTTTATTTTAAAACGTCTTGGTGGAATTTAATACCAAGATTAGTTTTAAATATTGATTTTAAAGGGTATCATTTTTAAAATAAAAGATTATTTACTTTGAAGGTTTTTTGCACAAGAGACTTTGTTGTTTTTTGATTGTGAGGATTTATCACAAGGTTTAGCAAATCGGCGAAGGGATAAAGAATGACGGGAGCCAAGTTTGACATCGAGAAATTGATGAAACTGGTCGTTTTCAGGTTATGGAGAGTCAAGATGCGCGCTTTATTAATCCAACATGGATGTGAAGCGGCTCTGGAGGTTTTACCCGCGGATATGGAAGCTCAAGCGAAATCTAAGCTAAACAAGAAAGCTCATAGTGCCGTGATTTTGTGTTTAGGTAACAAGGTTCTGAGAGAAGTTACCGGGGAGACGACTGCAACGGGGGTTTGTTCAAAGCTCGAGACTTTGTACATAACAAAGTCATTGGCCAACAAGTTGTACCTGAAAAAGAAGTCGTATACATTCTATATGCCGTGGATCGAATAAGATTTCCGAGAGCATATAGATGAGTTCAACAAAATTAGTTTTGATTTAGCAAATATTGAGGTAAAATTCGAGGATGAAGATCTTCCTTTATTATTACTCACTTCTTTACCAGCATCATACGAACACTTTATGGATACCTTGCTCTATGGACGGGAAGCTTTGACTTTGGAGGACGTGATGGCCACACTAAATTCAAAGGAAATCAAAGAAAGGTCTAAGGCAAAGGGGGATGATGGTGAGGGGTTATATGTGAGGGGAAGAACTGATCGTAGGGATTCACGTCAGTCAAATGGGAAAGTCAAGTCAAAATTCGAGGGGTGGGAAGACTAAGTCGCTTATATTTGCCAATCCGGAGGATTACTTGGAAAAGAATCTGTCCTAAGACATAATCGCAAGATTGTCAAAAGGTACGTCAATAACGAAGATCAACCAAGTTGTCAATGGTTCGATTATGACGGGTTCTGAGGTGATGATGGTGATGAGTGTAGAGGCTCTACTAGATTGGATCATGGATTCAGGAGGCTCATACCATATGACACCTAGGTTAGATTTATTTTTTGACTATCTGGAATGCGATGCGGGCAGGGTACTGTTGGGTGACAACAGAGAGTGCAAGATCAGAGGTATTGGCAAGGTAAGGGTACAACTGAAAGATGTGTCAAGTTTTGTGTTACACAATGTTAGGTATATTCCTGAATTGAAAAGAAACTTGATATCGCTGGGAACTCTTGAAAAAGAGGGATATACTATAAAATTACAGTCAGGCAAAGTCAAGGGGTTGGATTTACTAAAAATGGTTCCAGGAGTTGTTTTATCTGGTAACTTGAAGGTAGATATTTCTTATACTCTTTGGTTGGTAAAGCCAGTGGGCAGATGAGCTTAATTCTGTGTGAAGAAAAGACAGCCTTGCGCAGTTTGGCATAAAAGGACTGGGACATATCAGCGAGGCGGGGGACTACAGGTGCTGGAAAAGCAGGGTCTGTTTGGCAAGAAAAGTCTAGGTAAGCTTGATTTTTTGAGAGTGTGTTCTAGGAAAGTTACATCAAGGTCAGTTTCGGGTAGGAGGCACACTTACTCAGGGTAGTGATTGACTATGTTCATTCAAACTTTATGGGGTGCTTCTCAGGTAGATCATTGGGTGGTAAGAAATTATTTCTTTTTTGTTGATTATTCTAGGAGAGTAATGGGTTTATTTTCCTCTGGTTCAAACACAAGGCTTTGAAATTCAAACAGTAGATAGCGTTAGTAGAGAATCAGACTGTTGGTTGAGGGACGGTTTTAGAAAAGCTAAGGATGGATTAATGGTCTTGAGTTTTCTATAACCTGGAGTTTAAGCAGCTAAGCATTGAGAGTAGGATTGCTAGACATGTGAAAGTTGCGGGGACACAGACAGAGAATGGGTTTGCGAACATATGACAGAACTCTCTGGATAAGGTACGTATTGTTTACTGAATTCAGTCTAGATTCGCCCAAGACCTTCTGGGCGGGTTGCGACATGGTACGGCCGCCATTATCTAATTAATAGGTCACAATCGACAGCGATTGATGTAAAATACACCTATGGAGATTTGGTCGGGACTTCCAAGTGATTATGGGGAGGTTAAGGACTTTCGGCTGTGTCCCATTTTCCACACCGTTTAACAAGTATAAGCTGAGCACAAACCATAACCCCGACGATGCTGAGTGAGTTGAGATGGGGACTTGAGGGGCTGATTGTCCAAGGGTTGATGGGTGAGTTGATCCGATGTGCTAGATGATGAGACTGGTTGGCTTTGGATCTTATGGAGTCGGCGAGGGAGAGCGGAAAAATGCGTTCTTTTAGGGTATTCGGAGGGTGTGAAAGGGTACAGACTATATAGGCTTGATAATTAATCGCCTAAAATAGTCACTAGCAGGAACGTGGTCTTCAATGAAAGTGTCATGTACAAAGACACGTTAAAGGATTCTAGTGCAGGTAATGATAAGTCTATTGAGGAATTACAGGTTGAGGTGGAACTACATGGGTTAAGTAATTGTACGCTTGAGGAAGATCATACAGATTAAGAAGATGGCGATGATGAAGATGCAGAGGATCAAAAAACTGATCAGACACAGGATCTCACAGATTATTAGTTGGTTCGGGATAGAGAACCAAGGACAAGAACAAAACTTTTGAGGTTTTGTGATGAGAGTTAATATGGTCTGGCTTAGCGTTTGCTGCAGCAGAGGAAGAATATACTCATGAACCATTAACATACCAAGAGGCAGTTGCTTGTGAAGACAGTTTTAAGTGGAAAGTTGCTATGGAAGAAGAGATGGATTCTTTGAGGAAGAACAAGACCTGGGTTTTAGTAGATCATCCAGTTGGGCAAAAACTGGTGAGCTGCAAATGGTTGTTCAAGATAAAGGAAGGGGTTGAAGGTGTTCAAAGGCCTAGGTACAAGGCAAGGTTTTGGTGGCCCCCCAACCTCCTACCAACCCCACTTTCCCCCACCCCCAACACACCTCTATGGATTCACAAAAAGGGCAGGTATTGATTACAATGAAGTATTTTTGATGGTAGTTCAACACACATCTATCCGGGTTATACTTGCATTGACTGGCATGTGAAAGATTATGAGTGGGTAGAGATTGATTTATTAGGACTGCATTTTTACATGGAGATCTTGAAGAGGAAGTGATCTACATGAGGCAGCCACCGGGATATGAACAAGGTAACAAGGTATGTTTGTTAAAGAAATCCCTTTATGGTTTGAAGCAGCCACCTAAGCATGGTTCTTGGAGTTTTGATGAGTATATGTGAGCAACGGTTAAACGTCGTAGCAGTTACAATAGATGGTTTATTACAGGAGTTAATGCAACCGGGTGAGTTATATCGTATTATTGTTTATGTAGGACGTATGCGATTGCTTGTAAGAGCAAGGCTGAGATTGGGTCTACCAAGACTTTGCTTAAAAGGGAGTTCGATATGAAGGAGCTCGGGGAAGCAAAGAAAATTCTTGGTATGGAAATCATCAAGGATCGGAGTCGCAAGATTCTAAGGGTGTCACAATCCGGGTATGTTTCTAAGATTTTGAATAATTTTAGAATAGACAATAGGAAATCGGTTCAGATTCCATTGGGTGGGCCCTTCAAGCTGTCATTGAAGGATTGCCCGGTTAGGGATTGTGATGTTAAAATGATGAGTAAGGTGCCGTATGCAAATGCGGTTGGAAGCTTAATGTACTTGATGGTGTGCACAAGGCTAGACATAGCGTATGCGGTAAGTATAGTCAGCAGATATTTGGCGAATCCGGGTAAAAATCATTGGGAAGCAGTGAAGTGGATTTTGAAATATTTGCGGGGTACTACAAACGTGGGTTTGGTGTATGGGACAAATCACGGCAACCATGTAGATGTAACAGGTTTTGTTGATTCAGACTACGCTAAAGATCCGGATAAAGGTAGATCTATCACTGGTTATGCATTTTTAGTACAGGGATGTGTTATAAGCTGGAAGGCAATGCTACAACACGTGGTGGCTCTTTCAACTATTGAGGCAGAGTATATGGCCCTTACAGAGGCTGTGAAGGAAGCTATTTAGCTAAGGGGACTCTTGAGAGAGTTAGGCGTGGAGCTTAACAAAGTGGCAGTTAATTGTGATAATCAGGGCGCGATTCACTTATCGCGGAATCATGTTTTTCATGAAAGGACTAAGCACATCAATGTGCGCTATCACTTTAGCAGAGAGGTCTTGGAAGCAAATACAGTTGAAGTTCTGAAGGTGGGTACTAAACACAATGCTGCGGATGCCTTGACGAAGGTGGTACCTGGACACAAGTTACAACACTGCTTGGAATTGCTGAGTGTTGCAATAGGCTAATATAAAGCCTAAGGTGGAAATTGTTATATTTAGTCTTTATCATTAGCCAAAATAGTGTACTAGTTTACTTTGTATTCTTAGCCGTCATAGAGTCCAATTTGACTTTATATTCTTAGCTGTCATAGAGTCCTAGTTTGATTCGGCAACCTCAGCCGTCATAGAGTCCTAGTTTGATTCTACTACCTCCCCCTCATCTCTATAAAAGGAGGTGAGGGGGGAAGGGACATGTACTTCATTCTTTCAAAAGCTTAATCAATAGTGAGGTTAAGAGTAATACCTCGTGTGTGTGCACCTTCTTTCTTTTCTGTCATAATCTGCTGTGGTGTATGTTCTTCAAGATCGTTGTTATCCGCGCTAGTAACCAGGTTGTGGCTGATCAATTGCTACATAGTATTTAATGTTTTTTATTATCTCCGAATATGGTGTTTGTTTCATTTAACTAGTGAGAATTACATCTACGTAAGCCTTGTGGATGTCATGAATAAAATATATATCAATGAGGATTACGGGCTTATGAAATCGAAGAATAAGCATGCTCGTCTTCGTGTGGAGTTGAATTGGCGATGCTTTAGCTAGAATTAATGCACTTACACAGAGTCCTAGCTGCTATAATTTGTCGCATTCCGAGTTTAGTTTGCATGCAAGTTCATGGGATTTAGTCTCTAGTATTATATAGGACTTCAACATAGTTTATATATTTCTCTCCATTTTATCATTTAACTTTGTGTTCGAATATATATTATTTTAGTGAACAGTTTAACGACATGGTTACACTTTTTTTCTCTATCTGTACTGCTTGGGGAATGTTTAGAAATCATAGATTTTTCTTAGAGTTAAGTACATAGATCGTCCTCGTGGTTGTCTTGAAATTGCAGATTTCGTCCTAAAAGTTAGAAAATTACACTGATCCTGTAGTTGTCCATTTTGAGTTGACCTGTCCTTTGACCGTAACTCCATCTAAAATTTCGTTAATTTTTCTTCACGTCGAGGGTATAATCGGCAGATCAAGTGGTTGTCCATTAATAGCCACCTAACTTCTACTTTAACTTAACTCTTTCACTATTTCTTTTCATACTTCGTCCCTCCATATTCTCTCACACATGCATTCCCTGAGGTTGTTTTTCATTTTCTGATCATGGTGAAGTTAAGTGTTGATTTGAATGAGCCTAAAGATATCTCAAAAACTGATAAAGCTGTACAAAATGGTAAGAATATTGGAATCCGGCGTCGTGTTACTTATAATTGTGATGGAGTTTTCTAGATATGGTATAATTGTTGTTAATATTAAGTGGTTATAATTGCAGGTCGCACCCCTAAGTCACTAACATTATAAATCCACCATGACAGGTGGTTTACACCAACACCTTGTAGGTCTTACATTGGTGGACAGGTATCATCAGTTAATGTTGTTGACATTGATGAGTTTTGTTTACATGACCTTAAAAATATGGTAGTTAAACTTGGTTATGGTGTAAAAGACTTAATGTACTGCCATTTTTTGATACCAAGTTTAGGCTTAGATTATGGTCTGCACAGTTTGAATGTTGATGCTGATGTGTTAGAGATGTCAAAGTATGTTAAGGACTATAAGATCATGTTGGTGTATGTTGAACATGGAAGTACTAATGTAGACTCAAGTATCTTTGTTACACCTAAGAAGGGAGTTGCAATAGCAGTTGATAATCACTTAAGAAAGGCTCCTATAGAAATTGATAGTAGTCCTGATATGAATGGGAATTTAACACATATATGTTATAGGAATTTGACAAAAGAGTGGGGAACAAGTTAGCTTTAAGGCATTCAGCATTAGTGAAGTAATGAAAAATTTAAGTAAAAAACAACCTACTAGTTCTATGGAAGGACCAATTATAGAAGATACTGCTGATCCTATTGATGGTTAGGTACAAGTATAGGTACAAGAAGAAGAGACTGACACAGAAGGAAAAGATACAAGTGGTGTGATTAAAAGGATTTGGATTATGATCCAAAGCATGATGATGATGAGCATATAGTTGAAGAAGTTCATGTGAATATGAATAATTTTAGTTTTACTACAGACCCTAAACATGATACAAGTATAGGTGTTGTTGATGTTCAAGAAGATGATCTAGATGTCATTGATTATGACTCATTTGGCAGTGACTTAGATGATGGAATTGATTCTGAAAGGAGAATTCAACTTAGGGAATTAAGAAATAGGCAAGCAAAAAAACAAGGGTCCTAAAAAGTATTATTTCTACTTAGGGCAGCAGTTTGCTAGTAAGGAAATTGTGAAATGAAGAGTTAAGAAACATTCAGTTGAGACTAGAAGACAACTAATACTAGTAAAAAATGATAATGAAAGGGTGAGAGTTAGATGTGAAGACATAATTCCAACATTGGTCCCTTATGTTGATATTGATACTAATATGGACAAAAATGTATTTTCTCAAACAAAATGTGGTCCAGCCATTAGAGAGAACAACAATAGTGGCAAGTAGAATATTTTAGGTAAAGACAAAATAGTAGAGGGGAAGGGTAAAAAGGTCATTACACCAAAGAAAGTAGACAAAAACACATGCCCTTGGACAATGCTTGTTACATACACTAAAGAATGCAGATGGGAAGTAAGAACATTAATTGAAGATCACACCGCATACAATCAAGAGCAATTAAAGCTTGTACATCTAGGTTTCTTGCAGATCATGTTATCAAATCACTTACTACTAATCCTGATATTCCTGTAAGGGCAGTTCAAGATCAAATGCAGAAACAAATTGAGGTGGGGGTCTCAAAGATGAAAGCTTTCAAGGCAAAGAGAATTGCATATGATATTATGACAGGCAGTTACAAAGAGAAGTATTCACTACTTAGAGAATATGCCCAAGAATTAATCAATCAAAATCCAGGCACAACTGTCGAGATTGATGTACAACAAGAACCAAATCCAGAGTCTCTTATAAGAATTTTTAGAAGGGTGTATGTGTGTTTGGGAGCTCTCAAATAAGGTTTTAGAGCTTATGAGAGAGAAATCTTAGGATTATATGGATGCTTCATGTCAGGTCCTTGGCCATGTCAAATACTAACAGCAGTTGGGGTTAATGAAAACAATGGGATTTATCTAGTAGCATATGCTATAGTTGAAGCAGAAAGTAAGGCATCTTGGTGTTGGTTTTTGAACTTACTTGGGGAGGATCTTGTTATAGAAGCCAACTTTAACTACACTTTCATTTTTGATAGGCAAAAGGTACACATTTTATTGTATAATTTGCCATGTGTTTTATGTAAACTTAGAAAAGGTACAGTTTTAATCTCATCTTTAACCTTAACTATGCCTATCCATTAATATGCCTATCCACATAGACTCATACAAGCCATTGCAAGTGTGTTTCCAAGTGTTGAACATATGTAATGTGTTAGGCATATTAATGAGAATATAAAGTCACAGTTTAAAGGAGGTGTGTATAAGGAGATGCTTTGGAATGCAACCTAAGCCACTTTTGAAGGTGAATTTAAGAAAAAAGATGGGTGAGCTCAGGTCTTTCAACTCTGATGCTTATGATTGGTTGATTAAGATTCCATTAGAACAATGGAGCAGAGCCCATTTTTTAGATAATTAAGTAACTTACAATGGACAAAACCATATTAATAATTAGTCATATGCTGATATAGTGTGTCACTTGTTTAACAGGCAGAGCCAAATGTGATCTACTAATAAACAACATCTGTGAGGTGTTCAATAGGCAGTTAATTGATGGCAGAGATCAACCCATCATTACTTGTTTGGAATATATCAGAAAGTACTTGATGAGAGGATTGTGGCAATTCAGAAAGTGATAGCTAAGACTGTTGGACCACTTACTCCTTCTGTGACAAAAATGTTTGATGGTATTAAAAAAAGGCTACTGAGTACAATGTTCAATGGAATGAAGGTTTTTTATATCAAGTAACTGGGTCTTACAAGGATCAGTATGCTGTTAACATGGATAGAAGGGTGTGTTCTTGTTGGAAGTGGGAGCTGACTGGAATACCATGTAAACATGTTGTGGCTGCAATATACAACATGTCTGAGAATTCAGTGGGAGTTGGTATACCTAAACAATGGGTTCATGCTGCTTACAAACTTGAAACATGGGCACATGTATACTCATTCAAGGTCAACCGATGTAATAGAAGGGATATGTGGCCTGTAGTTGAGTCTAAAACAATCATAATACCACCTTTGTTCGAACCCTCAATTGGCAGGCTACCAAAGAAGAGAAAGAAGTCAAATGATGAGATTACAAGTCAAAGTGCTTCACCATGCAAGCTTTCTAGGAAGGGCAAGTCAGACAGTTGTGGTAAATATGGCAATGTGGGTCATAACAGGAAAGGCTGCAGGGGTCAAGGTGGTGGTTCTAGTCAAGTTGGTGCAAAGAAGGTCTCTGGTCAAGCTGCTGGTTCAAGGAAGGTCTTTGGTCAAGCTGTTGGTTCAAGGAAGGTCTCTGGTCAAGCTGCTGGTGTAAGAAATGTATCTGGTCAAGCTGCTGGTGCAAGGAAGGCCTCAAGTCAATCCAGTGCAGCACAAAGCATAGCAAACCATGGACCAAAGCAAGGTTTTTAAGGACCAATAGCAAGTCCAGCTTTTGGATCACAAAGAAAGACCAAGAAACTTGTAGATCTTTGAGCAATATGAATTATGTTTACTTTCATGTAATTAGGATTATAACTCTATTTTTCATGCAATAACTCTATGTTTGACTGACTCTGTGTTTGGTTAGAAGTATTATGTTTGGTTGACTCTATGTTTGGTTACAAGTATTAAATTTATGTTTATACCTTCTAAAGCCAATTGTTGTTAAGAGTGTACATTATGTTGCTATTGTTACTGAGTTTGACTTCTAAAGACAAACGGGGTTCTTACAAAACTATTAAACAAAACCAAATGCTAAAAATACAAACAATGTATATAATAGAGACAAATTTCCATTACTAATATACCAAAACCATTGGTCTTACATGCATAAACAACATCAGACATCAACAAACAAGATTATCTAAGATCATAGACATAAACCTACATCATCATACTACAACTTCCATCAAAGTACACCAACAAAGAACCACTAAACAATCACTAAACCTAAGATAAAAGTAGGAAAAGGGCAAATGCCACCCAACTCAAAATCAAATACATCTTTAACTTCCTGTTTTCTTACACAAGCACCATCATGTCAGCTTTCATCCTATTCCTCGCCCTCAACAAACCCGGTTTTATCAACATAGCTCTTTGACACATGGGAGGATCCAACCAGCCAAAATAAATACAACGTTGGCCTTCAATCTGTGGACAGCCAAGGAACCTGCGACTTGGATTAGCATCATTCCAGGATGTTTGGGGTGATTGCCGGAAAGCCCAACAAAAACATTAGGCCATTGACATAAAGGGGTTAGGGTTTTTGGGAGTAGATTTTTGCATTTGGGGGAAGTAGGAATTAGCCGATGTATCGAAGGACTTATAAGGCATGGGATTTGGCGGGAAATGATATGTAGGAGTTACAGGGTAACACTGTTAGTCCTTGAGATGCCTATTAATGTGATATGCCGATTATACCCTCGACGTGAAGAGAAGTTAACGAAATTTTGGATGGAGTTACGGTCAAAGGACCGGTCAACTCAAAATGGACAACTACAGGGACGATCAGTGTAATTTTCTAAATTTTAGGACGAAACCTACAATTTCGAGACAACCACAAGGACGATCTATGTACTTAATTCTTTTTCTTAAGTGTTCTTCATCCATGGGTAAAAATTTTCCGCCCGTTATAAAATTTGTCATAAATCTTTTTAACGTTTTTTCTAATATGTGCCTTAGGGCACATGATAAGGAGGGTACAAAAGCTTATGTGTCTGAATAGTCAACAATCATTATTACTCATCAATATAGGATTCACAATTACTAATTGGCCATTCAGGTTGTGACACTTAAGCTATGAGACCCCCTTATCATATGTTAGAAAAACCATTTTTTTAATACCTTGTTAGTGGAAGATCAACACTTCATATAAACTCAAGCTTTGTTATATCGATGAACCAGGAAGTAACAGATTGCTAGTGGTATAAAACACTGAGCTGAGTTTTAATATTAATTTTTAGTAAATATTCATTGAATTCTTTTTTTTGTTGGGGAAAAATATAGACAAAGAATTGAAAGTTATTTTTTTGGAAAAATACAGACAAAAAAATCCAAAGTTGGTTTGGTCTGTTGATGACCATATATGTTATATCCGGTCTATATTATTAAGCCGAGTTAAAATAAAATTATTTATTTAAAATGTATAAAGTATCTTGAGTCATCTTTCAAGTCTCGACTGACGGCTTTCGTAAATAGTAATCTTACGGATCAGAATAGATCATTTATTCAACATCCTTCATCTCCAATAACTACAAGTTCAACGCCTTTGAAATCTTACACAATCACAAAATGGTACATCCCATAAAACAGTTTGAACATCTTAAAATAACACTAGAAGCTATTATACCTGCAACAAACAACTTTGCTGATGAGAATTTCATTGGGAGAGGAGGATTTGGGAAAGTTTATAAAGGAGAAATTGACAACACCATGGTTGCATTAAAACGTTTAGATCGGGAGTTTGGGCAAGGAGATCCCGAGTTTTGGAAGGAGATTATGATGCTTTCTGTTTACAAACATGACAATATTGTCTCTCTCTTAGGGTATTGTGACGATTGTGGCGAGAAGATCCTCATGTATGAGTATCTACCTAAGAAAAGCCTTGACCGGTATCTCAAGAGCAGTGAGCTATCATGGGTTCGACGCCTTAAGCTATGTATTGGGGCGGCTCGTGGATTAGCATTCTTACATAATCCAGGGGGGACCCAACAAAGAGTATTGCATCGGGATATAAAAAGTTCCAACATACTACTAGATGAGAACTGGAATGCCAAGATCTCAGATTTTGGACTTTCCAAATTTGGCCCTGCCAATCAAAAAAATACATTTCTCATATCCCACCCTGTAGGAACTCATGGGTATTGTGACCCGTTATATGCCGAGACAGGGTTCTTAACTAAAGAGTCGGATGTTTATTCTTTTGGCGTTGTCTTGTGTGAAGTATTGTGTGGGAGGTTGTGTATGGTCGATGATAAGCTTCAGCCTTTAGTAGGATTAATTCGACAATCCTTTCGACAAAATATGGTTAATCAAATTGTTTTAGAGAATATTCGGGATGAAATAAATCCGAATTCTTTGGATGTGTTTTCAAAAGTTGCATATCAATGCTTGAAACTAGAACGTGATGAACGTCCATTAATTACGGAGATTGTAAGGGGGCTTGAAGCAGCACTTCTATGTCAAGTAAGCTGATCGTTTCTCAAAATTGAATAAAAAGGTCCTTCTAATTAATGCTTAATCATAACTAGAATATTTGTTGATAATTTGTTTTTTTTTTTCCGCAACTGATAGGTATCTGAACCATCCACCTCCTTTTCATTCTCCATAAAAAGGTCACCACCATGCCGTCATTTCCAATTTCATGAGATTCAGTTAGCAACAAAAAGCTTTGACGAAACATTAGTAGTTTTGGGAAAGTCTACAAAGGTAAGATTTTTGATGGATCAAAGCTTGTAACTGCTGCAATTAAACGGCTGGACTCCATGTCCAGTCAAGGAGCAGCTGAGTTTTGGCCCGAAGTTGAGATGCTTTCTACGTTTCGGCACTGTAATATTGTATCTTTGATTGGTTATTGTAATCAGGGAGATGAGATGATCCTTGTATATGAGTACATACCCAATGGATCACTAAATGATCATCTACATCGACTTGGTACCCCTCTTTCTTGGCTTGAGCGACTCAACATTTGCATAGATGCGGGTCGTGGGTTGCACTACCTTCACACAGGGGTTGAGGTTGGGGTTATACATCGCGATATCAAGAGCTCAAATTTTTTGTTAGATGAAAGCTTCACAGCCAAAATTGCAGACCTTGGGTTGGCAACGATAGTTCCAAGGAATCAGACTTACGTGTCAGATGATATAAAAGGCACTTTTGGGTATTTAGATCCTGGTTATTTCTATACTGGAAAGCTGACAAGGAAGAGTGACGTGTATTGTTTTGGGGTGGTATTATTTGAGGTGCTATGTAGGAAGCCCGCTGTAGATACTAGTCTTGATAATACTTTAGCAATCTGGGCAACTAAATCTATCAAAAAGGGAAAATTAACGCAGATACTAGATTCTGATATAAGAGAACAAATATGCCCCCAAAATTAACGCAGATACCATGGCTGAGGCTTTGGGCAGTCTGGAGGCCGTGCTGACTTTACAAGAGAAATTCAATAATTCATTGCAACCAACACCAAAACCATCTCGCAGAACAATAATGGATTAAAAAAATTTGCCTTGATGTAATTATCCTATGACTCACATCTCACAATAACAAGATGTAGTTTTTTCTTTCGTTTTTACAAAGGAAACGGTACGTAAAAATGAAATAACATTTCAGATTGTTGTTGATTAGTATTTGGTATTAATGTGTTGTCATGGTTTTTGGTGTTTCTTGGTGTTTTTGTATATTTTAGTTTAATCGCTTATATATATATATTACATTATAAAGCATTTGGGACACTTCCATATTTAGAAAGTATGAAAATTCAAATTTTTCCTTTTCTTTTTATCGAAATATCATTTTTTAACAACAAACACATCCATCTCATTTTATGTAACAACTTTTTGTAACAACTTTTTATTATGTGCAATCTTGACCATCCATTCATTTTAGGGAAACACATCTTAAAGTGACATGTGTCACTTCTTAATTAAAAAATCACATTTATTTTAAATTGAAATATCTTTTTATCTATTTTTTTATGATTTAATTTCACCATATTTTCTAAAAATTTTTGCTCTTTAATTCAACAATCATTTTGATATATTTTTATTAATTTTTAGTTTTTTTTTAATTTTTAATTTCCCCGAAACCGCTACTTTACGCGGGTAACATGCTAGTTCTAATATAAAATTTTATGAGAAAAACGAAATTGAACTGGAAGTTTCAAATCTATGAAGTTTGCTACAAATTCGGCTAGGTGTATGTAAAACTACAACATAAGTTTGCTACAAACCGGACCAAGTGACTGTACCACCTCATCCGAGAACAGGTCAAATGTCACACTTATAGCATCACAAACGCAAGTGGAAGACTTTATTTATAAAATGGTTCAACGAGTTGACCAAGAACTAAGGAAATAAAATAGTCAAGTACATAATGACTTTCAAGCGAAAATAAATCCAACTTCAAAGTCTAAACGAAAGACAAATTCAACTTCAAAGTCTAAACAATTCTAAAAGAAAGGGGAAAACTATCATCAAGTCCAACCACTAAGAGCCCCTGAGCACTCTTCCCTCATAACCCAACTTTCCTTTATTACCTGCCACGGAGAAAAGAAATGTGGCTGAGTTAAAGCTCGGTGAACATATATAAACAAAACGGATAGATCAAAGATACATACGTAAGCGAAATGGAATCAACATAACCTGGGTAACAAGATTTCATATATCATAAGAGCTGAACGAAACAGATAACCAAACAAACATATAGAAATGCCCTACGAGCTTGAAACAAATTGTTAGCCTCAAAATATTGAGTCGAACAAAGAAGCATGGCTACTAATTATGGAAGCTCGGTCTTTATATATTAAATGTTGTAATAGGTTAGAATCGGGTATCAGACTCGTTTATCAATCTAATATTGTATATGTTGCGGGCTTAAGCCCAAGTTATCCCGAGCCCGACCCATGATCAAATACCATTCGGCCCAACAAAGCCCAAGAAGGCCGGCCCACGATTTAAGTATAAATACCCTTCTCCAAGTGTGGAGAGGGTGTTGGTTTTCATTTTGTTTACACATATTTTGTTAGAATTAACCATCTCTTTTCTTCTCTCTACTTTCTCTCTAAAATTCTCTCTACTCTTCTTCTTATTCTTCCCATCTTATTTTCTTGTTTTCATTATGGAAGTGAAGTGATTGATGGGTTACAACAATTGGTATCAAAGCCAGGTTAAACAGGACATAGATGTAATTGAAACAATAAACATCGAATTGGAACATAAAGTGCCTAAATTACTTAAGGAAAACGAGACTTTGAAAAGGCATTACAAAGAACTGTCTGATTCTATCAAGACAACGAGAGCTAAGACTATAGAACACACAACTTCTTTGATTGCTCAAAATGCTTGTAGCATTAAAAAATGAGTTAAGAAAATTAACAGAAAATAGTGTGAATACTAAGTTTGCAAATTCATCAATCTTAGGGAAACCGGTTTTACAACCACATAGAAACCAATCAGTTGTTAGACAACTGACTGCGTTTAAGTCTGAGCGACCTAGAATTTCAAAACCACGGTTTGCCTCCCAAGTTGATGTGAATAACGATTTGTCAACACCAATCATTATACATTATTTGCCTAAGGAAAGAGAATTTGCTGTTTTAAAACCTCATCATGTGATTGTATCTGGAAAATCTAGGAATAGCTCAAAGAACATGCTAAGATTTAGTTCAAATGACATGGTTTATAATTACTATCTAGATGAAGCTAGAAAAAAGACACAAGAAAAAAGTAAGAATCCAGAACCTAGTTTGATGCCTTCTTCTAAATCACAAAGCACAGCTAATGATAGAAAACCAAAACCTAGGATCAATAACCAAAACTCTAGGAATTGGCCTGCATCTAAGAGTAGTTGCTTAACGACAAAGACTGTGCCCATAGCATAACACTCTAGGAATTCTAGAAAATTTTCTGATACTAAACATTTTGTTTGCTCAACATGTCAAAAATGTGTCTTTAATGCAAATCATGATTCTTGTGTAACAAAATTCCTGAATGAAGTCAACTCACGTGCTAAGGTTCCATCCAATAAGACAACGAACAGAAACAAACCCATAGAGCAAAAAAGTGTTGCAAAGAAACCAGAAAGACAGATCCCAAATGGACATAGGTTTTCAATAAAAAAGACTTCCGTTGTGCATGAGAAAACAATGACTCACAGATCTTGTCTTAGGTGGAAACCGACGGGTAAAATTTTCAAAACTGTTGGTCTTAGGTAGATTCCTACTTGGTGGAACAGATAGAATTCCAAAGGAATCTTCTTGACAAAGACAAGGTTAACAAGTGCAGGTGTTCAACACTGCACTAGCAGTTCTCTGTTACATAGGATGCGATCTCAAAGTAACAACACGGTAAGAGTGAATTAGATAGTTACTATCTTTTTTATTAAACCGTCAACTCATTTTACTGGACCAAATCGATATCCAGTTGACACAAGCTTGATTCATATAGAATCTCGCAAGTCATGTACCAAGAGCTTGTTTGATGTTGGCTCAAGTATGATTTCCATCTTCACTGTGAATACTTAAGTATCACTTGGATGTTCTGGCAAAATCACAAGGATAATGCGTAGGACTCTTGTTAACAGCTTGTGAAGTTATTGGTGTTCAACAAGTGTTTGTCATGGAATGTGTCCTATTGAGATTTATTTATTGATCTCTTGGCTCTAGACTCGATTAGTGCGTTTTGGTTTTAGTACTCGGAGGCTGGAGCAGACTGCCACCTATTCAATATCAACTAACTCGGAGTGAGAAAGTCAAGAAGGAAGCGAACTAACAACTATTAGTGAAGGCGAGTTAACAAGTCTGTTTGGAAGGCGAATTATCACTCAAGCTATAGAAGGCGATTAAGCAATCTAATAGGGGAAACTATACTCGTTTTGAGTCGTTTCGGGTTTTTCGGTTACGAGTGACGGTTAATTACGGGACTTTTAACGACTACCATTGTGACCGTGATCCTTTTCTGTAGAGTATAAAGCACTTTGAGTCGATTAGATCACTTATTATTTTCAAGATACTTTTTAATTACATTTCCCTTTATTTTAGATACTAATTCACTAAGTTTTTGAAATACCATGTGATTAAAATTTGTCATGAAAATTCTGTTGGTAGAAAATATTATCAGCATGAATTATATGGAACATTAACTTGCTCCCCCTCAATTTTACATATGTTTGACACCAAAAAAATGATACCAAGTTGTAAAATGAATATAAAATTGAGGGTTAGCATTGTTGAGCATACAATTTTAAAAGATTATGAATTGTCATTGAAGAATTCTTGAAAAATTATGCTCAAGTAATGTGGATGAGGACACAGCTTAAGGATTATTGCTTCAACTACAACAAGATCAACCTTTGAATTGGTCGACTCTCGATATCAGCGATTAGGCAATCTCAATTGCACACCCATACAACACTCCGTGACCAAGGCACATCATGACTCGAATCAATTTTCAAGAAACATGTTAAAAATAGTATAGATTGAATTGTACTTGTCAGAATTGAACACCAATTAGTGATATGTTTACTAAAGCTTACCCAAAGATAGTTTTCTGTATCTTGTCAGACGAATTGTACTGAGATGTTTGACTCCAGCAAAACTAAGGTTCTTCAAATGAAATCTGCTTAGATAATTCGTTTAAAACATCAGACTTGTAAATATTTTTGATAAAAGCAAAATACAAAAATATAAACCTATAAAACAAATACAAAAATATAAAATTTCAAAAAGAAAATACAAAATCAGAAAAATTCAAAAATTTCCAAAAAGAATCTTCTCGACATGTCTCATGGAATCGATAACATTTACGTACCTAGAAATGTTGATTAACATCAACCGCGGTGAGAGGCGGGTAAATGAGAGTTCGAGCAGAGTTTTTCCAAAAGTTTTTCAAAACGTGTCATTTCTAATTTTCTTTATGACTTGTAATCACTCTCATATTGCAACTCAGGACCCAATGACAAAGAAGAGTGAACGGTTTCAGTGCTCTTAATCCTTGCGTTAGGAAGATAAGACTACTAACATGATGTTTTTTATCAAAGTGTTGAACATAATTATATCAAGAATTTCTCAATGACATATTCATAATCTTGTATCAAAAGTTGTGAGTCAAAACACTTGATCCGGATCATCAAGTTTTAAACAAGATAATTCTTCTACATTTGGTTGTCATTTCAAAATGAGATCAATGTTTGAAGGGGGGAGTATTTTTTCGAAAAACAAAGTTTTAAATGGTTTTGGATACATCATAACATGACATTTTTATTTATGTTCAAAAACGTTATCAAAAATTTCTTAATAAACAAAGTCGTTAATAATAATGACTACTCAAACGATAGTATGTTATAAGATGATTTAGTGGTTGAGCATAATTTTTCAAGAATTCTTCAATGACAATTCGTAATCTTTCAAAATTGTGTGATCAACAATGCTAACTCTCAATTTTGTATTTATTTTACAACTTGGTATCATTTTCTTTGGTGTCAAACATATGTAAAATTGAGGGGGAGCAAGTTAATGTTTCATATAATTCATGCTGATAATATTTTCTACCAACAGCGGTAGAATTATCATGACATCGTATAATTTTAATCACATGTATTTCAAAAACTATGTGAATAAGGTATTTAAAATAAAGGGAGAAATGTAATTAAAATGGTGAGTCTTGAAAAATAATAAGGATCTAATCGACTCAAAGTGATTTATATACTCTACAGAAAAAGTTTTATGGTGTACATCTCATACCCAAACAACTTTTAATTCACGACGATCTGAAGTCATAAGGGTGCTATGTTAGTATTAGCCCTATATGATCCATCCAGAACCGGGAGGGATCTACCCAAGGTACACTCCATAGTTAGAAAGAGCAGTGCCCTTAGGTATGATTGGAAGATGAATGATAATAAGGGAGATAAGCCGACTAAGATGTGAGCTAACACTGAACAATCACAACAAGTGTTTAGTATAGATGTCTTGGTAAGCATTTAAGGGCTGAAGATATGAAAAACATAAATGTAAGGATAAAAGGGTCTATAGAAAAAAAAAGATCCTCCATATAACTTTAGCAAAACTGGGTCAAAGTACACATAATCTATCGATTTTCACAAAGATGAATTCTGATATTAAAGAATGACATCATGGACCCAGTGATGCATGTGTGTTACAACCCTCCCCAGACCATTTCGAAGTGTTCTCTCAACAGAAACTTTCTCATTTGTCACGGAGATACACATGACTTTCTATGACTTTCCTCACTTCGATCTAGTTAATATTAAATATGTGGTGGCATCCTGCTCCAGGCCAATCCAGTACTAAATCCAAAACTCACTAATCAGAGTGCTAGAGCAAAGAGATCATAAATAAATCTTATTAGGACACATTCCATGACAACACTTGTTGAACATCCATCTAGTTTACAAGAGTACTTACGCATTATCCTTATGATTTGCTAGAACATCTAAGAGATACTTAAGTACTCACTACTGAAAATGGAAATCCTAATTGAGCCAACATCAAACAAGCTCTTGGTAGGTGACTTGTGCGATTCTATATGAATCAAACTTGTGTCAACTTGAAAGAAACTTGTGTCAACTAGAAAAAAATGATGGTGTGATTCAGTGTGAATCAAACTTGTTCTAGTAAATGAATTGACAGTTTAATCAGAAAGATAGTAACTATCTGATTCACTCTTACCGTGTTGTCTGCTTTGAGACACTCCGGTAACAAGAACGGCTAGTGCAACTGTGAAACCTTGTCAAGAAGATTCATTTGAATTCTATCTGATCACATGCAGTATTTATACTGATTAACGGGGAACCATGGTTATTGCAACCTTATTCGATGAAGTGACAAAGACACTCTCGTCCATATCTGTTGATTATCACTAACATAAACTTGCAGGTTATACGGTGGTGGCGGTATCCCATTCCAGCTGAAGTCGGATTCATTACCACATTCTCATGCTCAAAATACAAAGACATACTATTGGCATCAAGATTCAAGAATCAAGAAAGATCAAACTAAAAGACAAAGACTTCTGCAAACTCTGATATACAAGATCTTCTATCAAGGGAGATTGTTAGCAAGCTTTCAAGAAGATGCAAAGTATGAGCATGTTGGTCAAGACACAAGATTTGCAAGGTGGCAAAGACGATCAAGTCAAACAAGGAAAAGATTTAGAGATCTTAAAATAAAAGACAATGACAAAGGCTCAAGATCAAAGATCACATAGCATGAAGGAGCAAGCCTACAATGTAGACAGAGACAAAGATCACAAGAGCTTAACGACAAAAGCAATCTCATTGATCTCACGAAGGAGTGTCACAATGAACTCACTTCGGGGGAGATTGTTAGCCTCAAATATTGAGTCGAACAAGGAAGTTTGTTCATTAAGAATATTAGGTCTCGGTCATTCAATTACGTAACGTTGTAATAGGCTAGAACGGGTAAACGAACTCGTTTATATAAGCTAATTGGTCACATGTATCGGGCGTAAGCCCAAGTAATCCCGAGCCCGGTCCATAGAAATACCATAGGCATATAAGCCTCATAGTTTAACTATAAATA
>BQNB010090319.1:5041-27175 GCA_026074375.1 Tanacetum coccineum | reverse complement strand
TGATACTGGTTTTAAAGCAGCTACATACAAAAGAGGTTTAGCAACTTTAGAAGGTCAAATTGTTAAATATAAAGAACATGCAGTTCTTTTCTCTAAGGAAATTTCTCTACTTAAAAGAAGTGTAGGTTTTAAAGAATATGAGTTAGGATTACTTAGGACTGAGCTTGAAAAGGTTAAACAAGAAAAGGAGGGAGTTGATTTTAAGATTGCAAAGTTTTATAAATCTGCTAAAGACTTTGAAGAAACATGTAATCTAATGATCTACCAAGAACATGATAGAGAGATGTGGGTTGTGATGTTTAGTGAGAGAAAGTATATGGAATGGATGAAGTGTTATTACTATATGAAAAATGGAAAAATGAAACAACCAACCCCTCTCCAAAGTTAGGAGAGGGCTTATATAGTTACATGATGGCTGGCCCATGGGCTATGATGGGCTTCCCATGGGCCTTGGGCCGGATTAGCTTCTATACTTAATATGACACAATCTACGAGCTAAGACCTATTACAACTTGGAAGTGACTGACACTTTTTGTGTTTCTAACAATCTCCCCCTAAGGGAGGTCACTCCATTTTACAAAACTTTAAGCCTAGCATACAATGCTTTGTCTTTAGTCTTTAGCTCGTCCTTTTGACATTCTCCTGTGAGTATGTTGTAGTGATCATTGATTTCTGGATTGAGCTTGTTCCTTGAACTTGTATTTGACATTGTGATCTTGAGCATCTTGAGATCATCAACCAAGCACAATCTCTTCGCCATCTTGAAACTTTGCCATCTTGTGAACTTGTGACTTCTGGACCGACATGCTCATACCTTTCTTGATTTGTTGACTTGAAAAGCTTTAATGTTGCATCTTTCTTGAAATTCTTTAACTTTAACACTTCGTCACTTCGAGAAAGACGTTCGGTATCAGAGTGACGGAAACTTCTTTGAAATTCTTTGACTTTAATACTTCGTCACTTCAAGAAAGACGTACGGTATCAGAGTAGCGGAAGTCTTGAAACATGTACTTGAGCTTTCATGATGTCTTTATGTTTTGTCGGTCGGGTATGAGCATGTGGCTATGGATCTTGTGAGTCAGCTGGAATCAGGAACCTCCACCACCATCTTTAAATAGCCTGCATAAAACAGTTAGCAATAAAGCGGGGGGACGAATATGGCTTTGTCATTCGCCCAGGTTTGGTTGGAGTAACCTTCAAATCCGTGAGGATCGACCTGTGATCAGATAGATTCAATTTAAGAAGAATCTTCTTGACAGGATTTCCAGCTGTAGTATTGAATCTTTCTAACACATAAGTATTAGATTCATCGTACTCAGCATGTTCTCATTATCGGAACGTCTCAAAGCAGACAGCAGATAGCACGATAAGAGATAAACCATGATTTACCTGTCCTTACGATTGAAATAGAAAAAATCAATTTGACAATCACTCGACGTGTCACATGCTTAAATTGGGTTTTTTGTACAAGTCCGAAAGTGTTGATCATTTCAAAGATTCATCATCAATCGTCAATTCATAACCTGGAACAAGTTTGATTCTTATAGAATCGCACCATCGTTTCTTTCCAGTTGTCACAAGTTTGATTCGTATAGAATCGCACAAGTCACCTACCATGAGCTTGTTTGATGTTGGCTCAAGCTGGATTTCCATCTTCATTGTGAATACTTAAGTATCACTCGGATGTTCTGGCAAAATCACAAGGATAATGCGTAGGACTCTTTATATTTTCTCGTTATTCACATTGTGTTAGATAGCAAGCATAATTTTGACAAGTGTCCTAACTCGGAGTGAGAGAGTTGATAGAAATGTGTGAATCTCCATGAGTTTTGAAACAAAGTCTTTCCGACTTTGAGTGGCTAGGTAGGGTTATGCATAGCGTCACTGGGTCCATGACTGTCTTCAATGTCGGACAACATCTTAGTGTTTCCGAGAGTTTATGTATTGACCTGGTTTCTTCCTAAGTGTATGGAGGGCTTCTTTCTTTTCACCCTTTATCTTTACATTTCTTTTTCATTCTTCAACCCCTTCAATGCTTAACCAAGACTCATATAACTACCCTTGTTGGTTTGTTCCATGTTAGCTCCATCTCAGTCTGCATTCTTCCCTTAATCTCACTTTACTCCTTTTATCATACCTAAGGACTTCTACACTAACTAGTGGATATCCATGGGTAGATCCCTCTAGTTCTAGTTGGATCATAGGATTTGAATACCTATGCCTAACCACCTTATATCTCTATAAATTAAAGTACATGGTCAGTCTTTTGAGTATTCCATCACGATCAGAACCAAAATCATTGAAAAGTTCAATTAAAGTGTTTGATATAAATATCAAAAGGTTTACACTTTGAGAGTTTTTCATTATCACTAAAAGCCCCCCCCCCCCTCCCTTAACATGTGCATCGTAATCGTAGTACATGCTAGCTGTAGAGTGCATTAAGTCCATTTTATTTGATCACATCTTTCAATACAAGTTCGATCCAGGTTAATCACATTTTCTCCCCTTATTCAAAATGTTAATCCCTTGATATTTTGAATATCAATTATTTAAACGTTTGGGGCCAAAATGTTACACAATATCTATAAGGAACATTTTAATGCTCCCCCTCAATATATGAGGGAATATAAGACAGTGCTGAGTATAATAATTTGAAAACTTTTGAATTTACTAAGAAATTCTTGAAAATTTTGTACTCGAGCACTCCTTAGAATCACCATTAATTCTACACTATATATATTCACAAGATTATTATGTACGAGGTTTGACCTGAATGATGAGAACATCATATGATAGAACCATATGCTTCTTTTGTCGTAGCCGTAGGTCCCCTTCATACAATCTCCTACCAACGAACTTTTCTAAGCTCCTCATTAACCTTGTTTCTTTCAAGAAGTTGTCAATCTGATATTTCTCTGTTCAAGCACTCTTCGGTATTGCTTCAACTTTCTTTCCAAGTTACGAAAGTCTTTGCTTCAAACTTTGAGTATGAAACAGATTCAAATACATATCTAACTTGAGCTTGTGTGGTTGGTGATGTCGATGTTGATGTTGTCTTAGCTTCCCCCTAAACCAACAATCCTTTCTTGAGTAGATTCAGAACTTTCTTGCAAGCCGCATCAAGCAGTCTTAATGTATAAAGCCCAGATATCTGAAGTACACAGTTAACCCTTTCAAGAATTTGTTACCGCAACACCAAAGTCAATTAAGTCCCAGATGAGCGCATTTCTCTCTTCAGGATATTGATGATATAAATTGCAACACCAAAGTCAACTAAGTCCTGGATGTCACAATTATTCCCTCTAAGTAGTCGAAATGATAACACCTAAGTCAACTAAGTCCCAAATGTACTCATTTCTTTTTGTAGAATACTAACTGACTTAAGGAATCATCATACCTATGTGTACCTCTTTTATCAAATACTTCTACTTCTTTTAAGAATAAGCTTAGGGATTGACCATTTGAGGAAGCATTAATTGAATCAGAAAGAACTTTTCTCACGTTTTAAATAATTATACTCCTAACACTTCCCCCTAGGGACTCAAAAGAGCACTACTACTATGTCGAGATGTCTCTAGGGGGATCACCATGTGATTGAAATAGTGCACCCAAAACATTCATAAAGGCCTAAAATCCAAAAGAAGCTAGACCTCAAAGAGACAAAAAAGCTAAACCTCAAAAGAAGGCTAAGGAACTATCAAGTATACATCAACTCCTTCCCCCTTTGCTGTGTTTACGACACCTCAATCAACAAAACTTTGTACCACACATACTCGAGATTGTGTTTTCGAAGAATTAAATAAGCTTAAATCTATTCCGTGAATTCAAACTTCAAGGCTTATAAAACAATGAAGTAAATTTCCAAGCATTCCTTAATCCTTTTACAAACATAGGTGTTGGCAATATTGATCGAATGTAGTTTTAAGGCTGAATTCCACTAAGTCCAAAGTGAACATAAGATCCTAAGATTGAAAAAAATACATCTAAAGATCCATGATTTAACATCCAGTTAACTCCCCTTGAAATTGTTATCCGTCATTATCAAAAACTTTATCCGTTTATTCTGTGACTTATTTTGAAAGACTGTTTTAAAAGATTACTTGATGACGCTTTCTCCCCCTCAAATAACGACCCGTTTTCTATTTAAAGAGTTGTTGTCATTTTTTGAGTGGTAGAATTGTCTTTTAAAATCTTTTTGTGATTACTGAAAACACTGATTCATTTTAAAGACAACTTTTTACCAATAAAAATAAGATTTCCTTAATTTTAAGACATAAGCGCACTGACACGTACACTTATGGAAATATAGGAGGCACGGGTTGTAATGCAAAGTAATCACAAGCCTTTATATGGTCATAAAGTAGACCATGCCCGAGAATAAATTCCCGTTGAGAGGTCAAGTTTCCTTTTTGATGGAATACTTGCCTTTAAGATGATGTCCGGGTTAGTATCTGAAATAATAGCAAGTCATTTGGCCTGTTTTGAAAACATTTGTAACTTCTGCTCGAACTTTATTTACAGCCTCGTATCATTATTGAATGACATTTCTAAGACCGTAAATGTTATCGATTTTTAGAAGACATGCTTTTATTACCTCTTTTTATATTTTTTTCATTTTTTAATTTTTCTTTGGTTTTAAAGATTTTATATTTTTGTATTTTGTTTTTATAAAAGTTTTCTAAAAATGAAAAATCTTTTTGGTTTTTATGGTTTTATGTATATACATATGATACATGAAGTAAATAGGTATCCCCCCACCCCCCCCCCCCCCCCCCCCCACCCCCCAACTATTCATTACCCAACTTCATCTGCCAATTATTTTTCATAGTGTTCGGCGTAAAACCTGCATCCCAGCTGTTGATCAAAAATTCATTACTCTTCACGGCCAAGAGCTTTAGTGAAGATGTCCGCCAGTTGATACTCCGTATTGACAAAGTAAAGTTTGATCACCCCATTCTCAATATGCTCCTTGATAAAGTAAAATCTAATTTCTATATGCTTTGATCTGAAATGTTGAACGTTGTTGTAGCATAGGGCAATAACGCTTTTGTTATCACAGCACATTGGAATTTTGTTGAAACCAAAGCCATAGTCGGTAAGCTGTGATCTCATCCAAAGGATTTGAGCACAACAGCCAAACAAAGCAATATATTCAGCTTCCGTACTGGATATCGCATCGCTTTTTTGCCTCTTTGATGACCAACTGATAAGTCTATCTCCCAAAAATTGCATACTACCAGATGTGCTACGGCGTGTATCTTGACAACCAGCATGATCCGCATCTATAAATGCTGTTAGAGCAATCGAAGAATCATTCAGATACCATAGTCCCCGATTAACGGTTCCTTTTAGATATCAAAAGATCATTTTACTGCATTTAAGTGCTTTTCGGTAGGCCGAGCCTGATATCGGGCACACATGCATATAGCAAATTGTAGGTCAGGTCTACTAGCTGTGAGATAAAGGAGGGTGCCTATCATACCACGATAATGTGATGGATCAATGGCTTTCCCTTCTTTATCCTCATCCAGTTTGGATTTCTCCACCATGGGAGTATCCACTGGGTCACAAGAGTCAAAACTATATTTCTTTAAGGATTCAAGGGCATATTTTGACTGGTTAATAAAGATGCCTCTGGGACTTTGAGAAATCTGTAGTCCTAAGAAAAATAAGATTTTGCCCATCATTGACATCTTAAATTTTGAACATATGATTTTAGAAAATAGGTCACAAAGTTCAGGTGTAGATGCAGCAAAGATGATATCATCGACATATATTTGTACCAGAAGTAGTTCCTTGCCGTCTCTGCGTATGAACAATGTGGGATCCACTGAACCTTTGGAGAAGTCTTGGGATATCAGGAACGAAGACAACATGTCATACCACGCGCGTGGAGCTTGTTTCAACCCATAAAGAGCTTTCTTAAGCTTGTACACGTGATTTGGTTTATCTTTATCCACAAACCCATCCGGCTGGCTAACATAAACTTCTTCCCGCAGATTACCATTCAGAAACGCAGTCTTCACATCCATTTGGTAGACGACCATGTTCATATGAGCAGCAAACGCGAGAAAAATCCTTATAGCCTCTAATCTTGCAACCGGAGCAAAAGACTCTTCAAAATCGATTCCCTCCTCTTGACGGTAACCACGAGCCACTAATCGAGCTTTGTTCTTTAGTATACCTCCCAGTTCGTCTAGTTTCACTTTGTATATCCACTTCAAAGTAATAACCATAACTTTATCTGGTCGGGGTACGAGCTCCCATACTTCAAGACGTTCGAACTCATTGAGTTCTTCTTGCATTGCTTCGATCCAGCAAGCTTGAGTCAAAGCATCTTTATACGTCTTGGGTTCAACAGCAGTGAGGAAAGCATCGTAGTAACAGAAAAGAGCTTGCTCATGTAATTGCAGCCTTGTGGAAACTGGTCTAGCGAGTTCACCGATTATATTTTCAAGTGGATGATCCTTAGTCCATTTGTTATTGTGTTCAGAAATTTGGTGATCGGGAGGCACATTTGTATGAATAGAATCCGACGATGAAGATTGATCAGAAGGAACTTCTGGAATTGGAATACCAAAGTACGGATCATTACCCATATGTGCAACTTCAATATCATGATTGTCTTCTTCAACATCGTTAGGAATGACGGGAGGTTGGGTATCGGGTGTTGTTTGAGAGTTACTTGGTGATGGTGCATCTTGGTCAACTGTAGTTGAGGAAGGTGAACCGGTTGATACAGCGGGTACTGGAGCTGCTACTTCATCAATTGGAGCAACGACTTCAGGGGCTGGGTGATCAACACTAGGTGGGGGATTGAGTAATTCATCGAACAACGGTTGAAACAACATATCCCAGTCAGTTCTCGAAGGTGGTACAAACGGTGTTGAAGGAGGAGGGTTTGGCACGAGTCCTGAACTGATTGTTGCAGAAGTCATTTCATGAAGTACGGGTGAACTGCTGTGTTCAGAAGCCATCGCAGTCAGCTCATCAAAATCTACATGAATTGTCTCAATGATTCGTCTGATACATCGGTTGTAGATTCGAAATGCTTTCTTCGTGGGTGCATAACCAATGAAAATACCAATATCATCCTTTGGTTGTAACTTGCCCAAATTCTCACTGTCATTCGTTGTATAGCAGAGTGCACCAAATACATGGAAGAAAGATAAGTCGGGAAGTTTGTCATGTAAAAGCTCATATGGTGTTTTGCCATGACGAAGGCGTATGATGGAACGATTTTGGGTGTAACATGCGGTAGCCACTGCTTCAGCCCATAGAAATAATAGAGCTTTTGCATAAATCAACATTATGCGAGCATCTTAAATTAGCGTACGATTCCGTCTTTCAACGACACTATTTTGCTGTGGAGAGCGAGCTACAGATGTTTTGTGAGAGATACCAATCTTCTCATAATATTCACGTAACGTTTGATTAACAAATTCAGTTCCATTATCTGTTCTGATGTGTCAGACAGGTACTTTAAGTCGCAGTTAGATCATCTTGAGAAACTTGATTATGAAATCTAGAGCTTTATCTTTTGATCTTAAGAACTTAACCCATGTGAATCATGAGTAATCGTCGACGATGATGAGGATGTACTTCTTTCCATTAACAGTTGCGACACGCATTGGTCTACAAAGATCCATGTGTAACAGATAGAGTTTTTCTTGATTGGTGTCTTTAGATTTAGGTTTGTGGGGTTTCTTCTTGCTCTTACCCATTGCGCATGTAGAACATAGATGGTCCTTTTTAAATTTAACCTTAGGGAGACCTCGAACAAGACCATGTCTTGCTAAATGGTTGATTGCACCAAAGTTTAGATGAGACAAACGTCGGTGCCATAGCCAGGACTTAGTCTTTGAGGCCTTTGACAAGAGACATATGGGAGAGGACGTCATCATGTCTCCAAGAGACAGAGTATACATATTGTTGCCTTGAGATCCAGTCAATAAATCAACACCTTCTAAATTATAAATAAAGTAGGTGTGTTAACGAAAAACAACCTCAAGGTTCGAATCACAAAACTGCCCAACGGAGAATAAGTTGTGTCTAAGTCCTTCCACATAGTACACCCTTAATATCGTAACATTCCCAATCTGATAATCACCATATCCTAAAATCTTTGCCACATGATCATTTCTGAATTTGACTGTACCTAAAAATTTGTTGACAAAATTGGTGAGCTGAGAGCAATCTCCGATCATATGCTTGGAGCAGCCAGAGTCCAAATACCAGAGGACAATTTGGACGACCTGCATTCATTAAGAGAGGAAGATGGAACATCAAAAATTATGGATCCTCAAGATTTACTAGGTTCCTTGTTGTTAGCAGATACAGATTGAAGAACCTTAGATTTGCTAACAGGAACATTAGTTTTAGATTTCCTAGGTTTTCGTGAATAGACCAAAGTTATAACAGGTTTAGATGTTTCATCATCTAGAACAACTGGTTTCCTAAGGGGCACTTCAGTAGTAGTGGTAATCCTAGTTAAAGGGAACGCATTTCCAATGATAGTGAAGGTCCGACCAGTAAGTCTCCAAATGTATCCAATAGTTGTAAACATCTTTCCTGTTGGTTTCCAAACTTTTCTCTTTGTTTGTTTCTGGTATGTGCTTAATTACACATATCCTTTTCCATTAAAACCGGACTTAAATGACTGAAAACGTACCAAAAATACTTTGTATTTGTATGTTTTCATTTGTATTGTGCAGGAAACGAATATCCAAGAAAAGGACGAAAAATAAGCAAAAACGACAAAACCGAGCACAGAATGGAAAAGCGTGAAAAGACAAAGTCAAATCAAAGCCAAAGTCAACAAAAATCAAAGTCAAAGTCAACCCCGCAAGAAGTCAAAGTCAAACCCGATGCCAAAACGAAGAAATACTTAATGGGCCCACCCGTACCCATCTAATGGGCCGGGTCAGCCCATTAGTATAATATATGAAGACATTTTTAAGCCCAAGTTTAATGAAAACCCAATGTCCATATTAATCATATCCGGCCCAATGAACAAGAATAAGCCCATAAGCCTTTAACGGCCATTAACCATATAAACCTTTAACCTTTAACTTTTAACTTTCGCTAGTCCCTAAAAGGACCGACTGTGCAAATCTTCATATAACCTTCAAGGATTGATATTGCCAAGTCCCCAAAATCTTTCATGTCACAAGGACTTAATATGTAAGCAAAGTATACAAGTTGGAGGGTCACTTGTGCCAAACTACCAAAGTTCTACCCTGTCCAAATACTTCCCGCCAAAATCCAAAAAGGGTACTATTCCCTTGTCTCTTTCCCCTACAACCTGCAACAATAGCCAAAACCCATTAAACCCACTTATCCCCACCTCACTAAACACCAAACATACGCTGGCAATCCCTAAATCTCTTATTGGACATAAAAATCAATGGTTGTGATTATTAACCTTGGGCACAAAGAATAGATGAAGGGCCAAGATTGCTTTGAAGGGTTCTTCTCATACAACTAACACATTGCTTGAAGCCTCTCACAGAGAAAGCACAAGAAGAAAACTCTTAGTATAAATATAAGCAGTATGTTGCTTGTTAGAAGGTGTCAAATTTTGTTCAAGGCAAAAGCTTGTAACCAGATTTGTACCAATTTTTAATACATTGTTTTTTTTATCTTGTCATTTTAATTCTGTCTTTAAATTACTTACAATTTTAAATACCTGCTTTTAAATACTTGTCATCTCTAAGCTTTCCTTTAAATTCTTGTCATTTAAGATTATTTGCTTTTAAATACTGTCATTAAGCCTTTGTTTAAGTTTTTAAGACATTTAAAACTTATATTAAAGCTTGTTTCATTTTTAGTCAAAAAAGTCAAAAAAAAAAAAAATTCCAAAAAAGAAGCTGTTAAATCCATTGGAGCATGGTTTATAAGGGATGGCCATTGGTTTAGAGCTTATGGTAAGCACATAGGTTTATTTATAAGCTTTTGAAAGCTTCTTGTCTTGCCTTAAGCATTGGACCCTTTGTAAGTTCTCTTTTTCCATTTTTTTTGCATTTTACTATTCAAGTGCTTATTTTATGCTTATTGCTGCTTATTGATGCTTATTTAAGTTATTTATGCTTGATTGTGCTTGTTGTTTGCTTATTTTATCCCTTGTTCAAGTTTTTGTTCAATTCTGTCCTTATTTGCCTTTTACAGCTTATTGCCTATTTGCTTATATAAGTACTTATCTTTGTTTGCATTCTGCTTATTTCTGTTTATTTTTGCCTTATTGTCATTTGTCATTAAAACTCTTTGCTTAAAACCCTCTTAATAAGCTTAATATTTGATTTCTCTTATTTAAAGGGGTGTTTGGGTCAAGGGTGAAAATGAGTCATTTTGTGGTAAAAAAAACACTTGGGTCATTTAGCCATCTTTTACAAGCAATTTAAGTAGTTCAAATATGTTTTTCAAAGCTTTTAATTCTAAAAAGTTGTTTTCAAGTTTTTCTTAAGTAGTCTTTGTAAACTGTCATGACAAAACATTTTACAAAGGCTTTTTAGATTAAGTTTTCTAAAAACCTGTTTTGAGTCTTGTTTTGAGTCCTTTTTTAAGTGTCAAATTCATAGTATAAAGTGTCTTTTAAGTTTTCATTTGATTTATAAAATTCTGTCAATTTCTATAAGTGTTTTCATAGTTAAAATTGCCATTTTTCATTTTTAGTTATCAGATAGAAAAATTCATTTTTAGCTTTCAATTTTTTTTAGCATAAGCTCATTTGGACTCATTCTCAATCTGTTTTTGCTTGTTTGTCAAGTTGGAGCTTATTTTATAGCTTAATTTTTAGCCTGCTTATACCTCATCGTTTTTTTTATAACCAAAAAAGTAACATAATGATTGAGACAGCCATTTTCTTTGGGCTTTTTAGTGGCTTAATCTTGTTTTAAATTGTTTCATTTTTGTTTTTTTTGAAAGCCCCTTGGCTGACCTTTAAGCCCCTATAAGCCTTAAGCCAAAAAGATTCCTTTTGGGGCTTAAAAATAAGCCCCAAAACTGTCCCATAGGCTGTTGGTTTTTCTGTTTGTGCTTATTGATTAGTTTCTTTTTCTGCCTGTTCTAGCTTATCTTACTAGCTTATTTTTGATTATATTTGCTTATTAGGAGCTAGAGTTGGTTTGTTTTTGCTTATTTACATTGTGCTTTTGCTTACTTGTCCCTTAGAATAGCTTATCAGTTAGCTTAGGATCTTAGTAAATATAATAGTGAAACTGCCCCCATTTTCAGCTTATTTTTCTGCTTATTTTTAAGTTTCAAAAAAATTTGCCTTTTTTAAATTTGCTTATATTTATCTGTTTTATAAGTTTTTTATAAAAAAAGAAAAAAAAATTATTTTATCAAAAAGGGGAGGCCTAGGTTCGAACCCCAAACCTCTCCCTTTCATACCAACGTCCCACACACACCCCCTCTTAACCATCATGCTACAATAGCTCATCCAACATCTTTTGCACTCTTTATTCCTTTAACCTTTGTTTTCCTTTTAGGCTTAATAAGCTCGTTTGGCTTATTCTGGCTTATTTAATAAGCCATTTTCCTCCATTTTATTTTTCTTGTATTCAGCACTCTGTCAGCTACTTTTCTGTATTTTTTGGGATTTTCCAAATTAGTTTACTATTTTTAATCTAATTTTCTTTATAAAACTGTTTTTAATTATTAAAAATTAAATAAAAGTAAAAAAAATATAATTCTTTTTTAGAAAATTTTATTTTATCATATTGCACCTAGGAAAATTAGTTTTGCTCTCGTAGGGTCTTTTTTGCATAATTTCGTTTTTTTAAAGAACGAGTTTCGGGCCCGGTTTCTCGTCTTTAGGTTTTAAGCGTTTTTAGCCTTCGTTTTTAGTTTTCCCTTATTCGTTTTTGCATTTTAATTTTAGAAATTAGATAATCAATCCAAAAATCCTTTAACCATTCAAACGCGCGATCACAAACGTCTTCGATTTTCAATTTGCACCTCGACGGGATTACGACTTCGGGTAGGTTTTGAGGGATTGTGCTTTGGATAAAAGCGAATCTTTTAAAAGCCTCTTGGAATACTTACTATTGATTAAATCCTTATATTTATATATATTTATTATTTATATTTATATATACGTGTTCGGATCAGATTAATTTTTGGCGCCGCTGCCGAGGAGGTGTAATCGATTATCGTTTCGTTTGAAGATTAGTTTTTGAAGACCCTTCCCTTGTGAAGTTATTATTCCCGTTTGTGAATATTTTCTTTATTAAAAATATAAAATAAAAACCAAAAATATTTTTCATTTTCTTTTATTAGTATTAATATAAGTTAAAAAAAATCAAGAAAAACCAAAAACATAAAAAAATTGTCCTTAATCAAGAAATAAAAATCATCATCAATATAATGCTTGCATCTTGAGCATTATCATAATAAATTCCCGAACAAAAGATTCAAAACTTGCCTTTGTGTCACTAGCGACGTACGACTCGCCTTTAAAAGTTTAACAAACTCTGAGAGGGGTATAAGGAGGGTTGTTCCGAGGAACTACGACCCTAAAGGAGAAAGGTTTTTAATAGCTTCGCGCTTTCCTACTTCTCTGCTCCTTTGTGCATTTTTCTTTTAAAGAGCCACCGTGAAGCTTGTCGATTATTGGTTTAAGTTATTCGATCTCGTTTTGTCCATTAAAATAAATTGTGAAATTATTGAAAAAACCAAAAATATTTTTCTTTTAATCTTTTTAGTGCATGCGCACTCGTTCTTCTTCTAATCTCGTTGGTAATTCTTCTTCTAATCCAACCACTTCAAATCCGAGACGTCGTAACCGTAGACGTTCTAATCAAAGAGTCGAACCGTTCGCTCTTGAAGAATCACCCGTAGTTACGATGGCCGATCAACGTACTATGGTGGAATTGCTCCATGCACCCACCGAGGGTTATGTGGAGGCAATCGTAGTTCCTCCAATTCTTGCTGAGTATTTCAAGCTTAAACACAATCTCATTAATATGATGACTTCGGACCAATTCTTCAGACTTGAGAAAGACAATCCTCATGACCACATCCGTTGGTTTAACAAAATAACTTCCACCATTAAATACAAGGATGTGCCAAATCATGCGATTAAGCTTATGCTTTTTCCTTTCTCTCTTGTGGGGGCAGCCCGCCGGTGGCTTGAAAAAGAACCACCCCGTTCTATTACCACTTGGGATGATCTCGTGTCCAAATTCATTAATGAATTTTTCCCTCCCTCGAGAACGACAAACCTTCAAAATGAAGTTTCTAATTTTCAACAAAAGTTTGATGAATCGTTTCATGAGGCGTGGGACCGATACAAAGATATCCTTCATGCTTGTCCTCATCATGGTTTCACCGAATTGCACCAACTCGATACTTTCTATAATGCCTTGAACCCTTCCGACCAAGATTCCTTGAATTCCGCCGCCGGTGGCAATCTCTTGGAAAGAAGTACTCAAGATGTGTTGACGATTATCGAAAACAAATCCAAGGTTTGAAATTCATGAAACAAATTGGTTGTTTCTCAAGTGAAATCAAGTGATGGTAATTCTTCTTCTTCCGATATAGCCAAGCTTACTCATGCAGTAAATCAGCAAACGAGTGCTGTGACTACCGCTATGATGGCTATTCTTAAGCAATTTCAAGCTACCCCACCTCCAGCTTCCGTAAAAGCTGTTGAGGAGATTTGTGTTACTTGCGGTGGTCCTCATCCTTATTATCAGTGTCTCGCCGCCGATGGCAACACTTTCCTAGAGTATCGGGATAATATTCAGGGATACGTTGCAGCAGCAACAGGTAACTACAATCAGGGTAATGCCGGTTATCGTCCTCAAGGTGTGGTTAATCAAACAAGACCACTGAGTTTTGTTCAATAAAACCAGCAAAATAACCAAAACCGTTTTAGCCAACCTCAAGGATATAACCGAGGAAACAATTTCAATCAAAATACAAATTATCAAGCTCCAATTCAACAAAACCAAAGTGTTCCGTTAAGTGAGTTGGAAAAATTTAAGAAAACAAATGAGGCTAATATGAAAGCCATGCAAGCTCAAATTAATAATGTGAAAAATGAGTTAAGGAATGAAATGCAATCTTCAATTCAAGCTTCAATGTCAAATCAAACAAATGAGCTTAAGAACATGATGGCTAGTTTTTTCCAAATAAAGACCGCTTCTACCTCGGGTACAGGATCTCTTCCTAGAAACACCGTTGCTAACCCGAAGGGTGAATTGAAAGCCATTACCACTCGAAGTGGTCTTGTTCTTGATGGACCCACCGTTCCTATGCCTCCTCCATTCATAAATCCAAAGGAGGATAAATGTGTAGAGGAGACTTTAACGGACCCGGAACATGGTGAGTATACCATCAAGGTCCTACCTCCTCAAGTCCAAAAAGCTAAACCTCCTTCTCAAAGAAACTTTGTGATTCACCAAAGGGATCCTTGTTATCCTTATATTCCTTATCCTTCTCGAATGAACCAAGAGAAGCAAAAAAGAAAAAGATGAAGTACAAATACACAAATTTTGGCAAATGTTTAAACAACTTCACATCAATATCTCTCTTGCTGATGCATTGATTTTAATCCCAAAATATCAGAAGATGCTTAAGTCTCTCCTTTCCAACAATGAGAAACTTATTGAATTGGCAAACACACTGCTCAATGAAAATTGCTCAGCGGTTATCCTTAAGAAGCTACCCGAAAAGCTAGGTAACCCTAGGAAATTTCTCATTCCGTGTGGTTTTAGTGAGCTCAAGTGCAAAGCCCTAGCCGATCTAGGTGCTAGCATAAACTTGATGCCACTCCCGGTGTGGAAAGAGTTAGGATTACCCAAGCTTATTTCTACCCAAATGACTCTTGAACTTGCTAACCGTGATATTTGCACTTCTAAATGAATTGCAAGAGATGTCTTTGTTCCGGTTGGAAAGTTCACATTCCCGGCTGATTTTGTCATTGTTGATTATGAAAGCGATCCGCGTGTCCCACTCATCTTGGGTAGACCATTCTTATGGACCGCTCATGCTTTGATTGACGTTTATGGAGAAGAAATGATTCTCTGTGACGGTAATGAAAGACTAATCTTGAACATGAAAAATAACACTTCAAGCTATTCAAACGAACCTCATCAAGAATCAATCAACATGATTGATGTCTACGATGTTTCACATGAGGAACTTCTTAAAGATTTGTTTGCAACAAATCATCCAAGTGGCAATCCCACTTCTTCTCTTACTTCTCATACCGACTTAACTTCACCGGAAGTTATCAATATATCGAGTGGCAATCCCACTTCGATTTTGGAACCCGAGATCAAGTCTTCTTCTTCCCCCATACTTATTTCCCTCGAAGAAAGTGATTTAATTTGGGAAGAATTCGAAGCTTATCTCGCAAGCGATTCATTTCCCCCAGGAAATAGTGATCCTTCATCTCTTCTCCCTCCTTTTCATAATTCTTTAAGTGGCAGTACCACCTCTTCTTCACCTAGTCTCCACATTTTTGAGACTAGCGACTATTTTCTTAAGGAGTTTCGTCATAGCTCGCTCATATCACATTTCCACTAGAAATGATGATCTTCCCTTTGATGCCAAATCTGATCTTCAAGAATTAGAGTATTTGCTTAACCATGATATGGATTCTATTCTCAAAGATTCGGTTGATGAAAATTTTCCTGATGACAATCTTGATGATACCATTTCTGAGATGTTCACACGATGAGACATCACTTTATTATTATTTTTATTTATATTAATTTTTTTAGCATTTTTATTATTAGGGGCTCATCCCACCATTATGGATGATTATGATGATAATATTTTTGATCATAAGACCGTTAATGATGATACTTATGATGATCCATTTGACTTCAAGTAAGAGAAAATCAAAGAGTCTAAACTCTTGATTGATGAACTTGATCTTCCTGAATCAAATAATGTCCTTCCTTTTCTCGAGTGTGACTCGGTTTTCTATGAGGTTGATGCTTTGCCTTCGACCAACAACGAGGATAAGGTATTTAATCCGGGTATACTCATTCATGAGAACCTCTTTGAAGTCACCAACTTTGCAACACCGGATAAGAATGTAAAGAAGGCCACTAATGCTTCTTTAATTCTTGGAGATTTTAACTCTCCTCTGTATGAACTTCCTTTCCACAAAGAAGTTCCCGGGCTAGGAGCTTTACTTTCGTTTTCGTCCAAAAATGAGGAAAAAGTTTTCAACCCCGGGATTCTCACTTCTAAAAGAGTTCATACTTCTCTTCTCCCGGAATTATCTCATCGGGGCACTAAAGCTTTCAAAGTCACCAAAATTCTTGAAAGCCCGATGGAGATTTTTCCTTGCTCTCACCAAGAGGACATCCGAGTCTTGGATGTTCCGTGTCTCCACTTTTTTCCCCCTTGACAACTCAAGTATGGGGGGATTAGGTCAAGTTAAGTGACCTAAAACAAGCGCTTCGTGGGTGGCAACCCATGCTTATCTTAGTATAATCGTAGTAGTAGTTATGTAGTAATGAATAAGTGTTTTTTGTTGTTGTGAGAGGCTCGCCTCTTTCCTTTCCCGTGTTTCGTGTTTTGTTATATGTCCAGGATTTCCCGGATTTTTGAAGCCTCTCGTGCTCACGGTTTTTGTCCTTCGATCACAAGAGCTTCACATCCTCAGCTTCATTTTGGGAATCCGATATCCAAATCTTATCGACTAACGTTTATCTTTAAGCATACTTAAAAACGGCTTAGGATTACTAGAGACCCTTTTAAAACATAAGGACAATGTTCAGTCTAGTATTGGGGGGGGGGTCTTCAATTTTGATTATGCCTTAGCCATTTTTTCGCAATAATCCCCCCCCCCCGTTTTTTTACCACCAAAATTTTAGAAAAAATGAAAAATTTTTAAAATATCAAAAATAAAATAATGTTTTTTGACATAATTTTGACTTCCCACCTCCGGCTGGTAGAATAAGAATAAATTTTTGACTCTCGATCGAGGCGTGATGAGCTCAGCTTGATCGTTAACATAAGACTAAGCATTTCGCAGAATCTATCTTCGCGAAGAACGAAAAATGATAGTATTAATTATGAAGGGGATGCTAAACAAGGATTATTTGGAAATCTTAAGAGCTCATTTGCAAGAGATGTGTTTGTTCCGGTTAGAAAGTTCACATTCCTCGCTGATTTGTCATTGTTGATTATGAGAGCGATCCATGTGTCCCCCTCATTTTGGGAAGACCTTTCTTACGGACCGCTCGTGCTTTGATTGACGTTCACGGAGAAGAAATGATTCTCCGTGACGGTAATGAAAGACTAATCTTAAACATGAGAAATGATACTTCAAGCTATTCAAACGAGCCTCATCAAGAATTAATCAACATGATTGATATCTACAATGTTTCACATGAGGAAATTCGTGAAGATTTGTTTGCAACAAATCATCTAAGTGGCAATCCTATTTCTTATTCCGACTTAACTTCACCGGAAGTTAATGATGATATCTTTGATCCGAAGGAAGACATTATTGAGAACTTGCCAAATCTTGATAAAACCAAAGATCTCCCTCTGTATCATGATAATCAATCGAGTGGCAATCCCACTCTGATTTCGGAACCCGAGACTAAGTCTTCCTCTTCTTCCCCCACACTTATCTCCCTCGAAGAAAGTGAGTTAATTTGGGAAGAATTCGAAGCTTATCTCGTAAGTGAAAATTCCTTTTCCCACCAAAGGAAATATTAATCCCTTCATCTCTTCTCGCCCTCCTTTCATAATTCTTTAGAGTTGCAGTAACCCACCCTCTTCTCACTACTAGTCCTCCATATTTCTGAGATTAGCGACTATTTTCTTGAGGAGTTCGCCGATGAACTCGCTCATATCACATTTCCACCAGGAAATGATGATCTTCCCTTTGATGCCGAATCCGATCTTCGAGAATTAGAGTATTTGCTTAACCATGATATGGATTCTATTCTCAAAGATTCGGTTGATGAAAATTTTCCTAATGACAATCTTGATGATACCATTTCTGAGATGTTCACCGATGAACATGCTCTTGATTACTCATCCCCACCATTATGGGATGATTATGATGATAATATTTTTGATCATGAGTCCGATAATGACAATGTTTATGATGATCCATTTGACTTCAAGGAAGAGAAAATCAAAGAGTCTAAACTCTTGATTGATGAACTTGATCTTCCTGAATCAAATAATGTCCTTCCTTTTCTCGAGTGTGACTCGGTTTTCTATGAGGATTTTTCCGAGGTTGATGCTTTGCCTTCGACCAACAACGAGGACAAGGTATTTAATCCGGGTATACTCATTCATGAGAACCTCTTTGAAGTCACCAACTTTGCAACACCGGATAAGAATGTAAAGAAGACCACTAATGCTTCTTTAATTCTTGAGGATTTTAATCCTCCTCTTTATGAACTTCCTTTCCACAAAGAAGTTCCCGGGCTAGGAGCTTTACTCTCGTTTTCATCCGAAAATGAGGAAAAAGTTTTCAACCCCGGGATTCTCACTTCTAAAAGAGTTCATACCTCTCTTCTCCCGGAATTATCTCATCGGGGCACTAAAGCTTTCAAAGTCACCAAAATTCTTGAAAGCCCGATGGAGATTTTTCCTTGCTCTTACCAAGAGGACATCCGAGTCTTGGATGTTCCGTGTCTCCACTTCTATCCCCCTTGACAAGCTCTAGTATGGGGGGATTGGGTCAAGCTAAGTGACCTAAAACAAGCGCTTCATGGGTGGCAACCCATGCTTATCCTAGTATTATAATCATAGTAGTAGTATGGTAGTTATGTAGTAATGAATAAGTGTTTTTTTGTGTGAGGAGGCTCGCCTCTTTCCTTTTCTGTGTTTTGTGTTTTGTGTTGTATTGTCCAGGATGTCCCGGATTTTTGAAGCCTCTTGTGCTCGCGGTTTTTGTCCTTCGATCACAAGAGCTTCAAATCCTCAGCTTCATTTTGGGAATCCGATATCCAAATCTTATCGACTAACGTTTATCTTTAAGCATACTTAATAAACGGCTTAGGATTTGCGTAGAGACCCTTCTTAAAACATCGAGGACAATGTTTAATTCTAGTATGGGGAGGGGGGATCTTTGATTTAATTATGCCTGCAGTCGTTGTTTTCGCGTACGCCCGTTTTTACCACCAAATTTTTTGAAAAATACCAAAAAAATGAAAAAATTTAAAATTTTTTAAAAATAAAATAAGTGTTTTGTCACAATTTTGACTCTCCTGGTGGGTAGAATAAGAGTAAATTTTGACCCGATCGAGCGTGTTGAGCTCTAGCTTGTTTCTTAACTTTTAGACTAAGCGTTCGCAGATTGAGAAGAATGAAAAATGATAGTGTTAATTATGAGTTGGATGCTAAATAAGGATTATTTGGAAATCTTAAGAGCTCATGTGTGTAATTTGTGGCTTTTTCTCCCATAAGATTCTAACCAGACTAATAATACGTGCTATTTTTGAAAATTAAACTTAAATTAACAATTTTTTAAGCATAGTCTATATCAATAATTTTAGTTCAAATTTATACTTAAATTTGCTAAAACGAAATTTTCTCTATATCATGGTATTAAAAAAAAGAGAAATAATTAATGAAAAAAATGAGTAATAATTATAAACTGTGGGCTGATAAAAGTTTGCCGCATCTTGCTGGCTCATAACCGATGTTGCAGCCTTCTAAAGAAAGCCCATAGTAAGAATAATAATCCGAGACTGATAAAAGTTTGCTGCATCTTGCCAGCTCACAACCGATGTTGCTGCCTTCTAAAAGGTCGAGGATTTCTTTAAGAATGAATAATTGTATTAAGTGTAGTAGATGTGAATTAATAAATATAGGGAAAATCTCTTTTTCTTAAATTTAAATATTCTTTTGAACTAAGACTATTTTATTTTAAGTTTTTCTAAATAAGCTATGTATATACGGGAAAGCTAAGAGTTTTTCAAATTGAAGGTCCGTGAGTCCCGATACTAGTCTCTGTGAGGTGTCAAAAGCCGGGTCACTTAGCCGCAAGGTTGGGATGTGCCGAGACGAAAGTCGCTACATGGGATGATCTCGCCTTCAAACTCATTATTCTTGGGTGGAACGTGAAGCATAGATTTTTGCAAAACATTGATCCATGGTTGAAATTCGAAATGGCACATTCACCTAATATATAATAATTTTCGGGAATGAAAAGTTCACAAGTTGCAAATATGAATAGTGTTAGCATCTTAAGTCATAATTAGCGGTGATTTCGTTTTAAGCTTGGTTTGGAATAAGTGAAAAGTTGGGGACGATGAATTTATCCTTTTTAGGGGCATTTTAGGATTGAAATGCATCTTGTTCTATGATCCCTAAAAGTTATAAAAATAACGAAAGTCAAATATGTTAGTTAGTTGCTTAATATGAAAAGTACAAAAAAATGAGAAAAATGAAAAGAACAAAAATATGGTAGGAATAAGTATGTATTTAATAATGGTAAAAACAGGGCTTTTCAAAACTATTGATTCTTTCATTCCCCTTGATGAACACTTAGCTACTTTTCAAGGTTATTAGTCTAGGGGGATTGAGGGTCTTAGTTTTCTAAGTGCTTACTTATAAGCATTGTGTGAGGACACGCAATAATTTAGTATAGGGGATTTTGGTATGTGCTTAATTACACATACCATTTTCCATTAAAACCGGACTTAAATGACTGAAAACGTACCAAAAATACTTTGTATTTGTATGTTTTCATTTGTATTGTGCAGGAAACAGATATATGAGAAAAGGACGAAAAATCAAGCAAAAACAACAAAACCGAGCACGGAATGGAAAAGCGTGAAAAGACAAAGTCAAATCGAAGCCAAAGTCAATAAAAGTCAAAGTCAAACTCAACCCCGCAAGAAGTCAAAGTCAAAACTGATGCCGAAATGAAGAAATACTTAATGGGCCCACCCGTACCCATCTAATGGGCCGAGTTAGCCCATTAGTATAATATATGAAGACTTTTTAAGCCCAAGTTTAATGAAAAGCCCAATGTCCATATTAATCATACCCGGCCCAATGAACAAGAATAAGCCCATAAGCCTTTAACAGCCATTAACCATATAAACCTTTAACCTTTAACTTTTAACTTTTAACTTTTAACTTTCGCTCGTCACTAAAGGATCCCGATGTGCAATCTTTCATTATACACTTCAAGGATGTATTGCAAGTCCCCAAAATCTTTGCACTGTCATCAAAGGAGACTTAATATGTAAGCAAAGTATACAAGTTGGAGGGTCACTTGTGCCAAACTACCAAAGTTCTACCCTGTCCAAACACTTCCTGCCAAAATCAAAAAGGGTACTATTCCCTTGTCTCTTTCCCCTACAACCTGCAACAACAGCCAAAACTCATTAAACCTACTTATCCCCACCTCACTAAACACCAAACACACGCTGGCAATCCCTAAATCCCTTATTGGACATAAAAATCAATGGCTGTGATTATTTACCTTGGGCACAAAGAATAGATGAAGGGCCAAGATTGCTTTGAAGGGTTCTTCTCATACAACTAACACATTGCTTGAAGCCTCTCACAGAGAAAGCACAAGAAGAAAACCATAGGACTCTTAGTATAAATATAAGTAGTATGTTGCTTGTTAGAAGGTGTCGAATTTTGTTCAAGGCAAAAGCTTGTAACCAGATTTGTACCAATTTTTAATACATTGTCTTTTTTATCTTGCCATTTTAATTCTCTCGTTAAATTACTTGCAATTTTAAATACTTGTCATCTCTAAGCTTTCCTTTAAATTCTTGTTATTTAAGATTATTTGCTTTTAAATACTGTCATTAAGCCTTTGTTTAAGTTTTTAAGACATTTAAAACTTATATTAAAGCTTGTTTCATTTTCTGTCAAAAATCAAAAAAATATTCCAAAAAAGAAGCTGTTAAATCCATTGGAGCATGGTTTATAAGGGATGGCCATTGGTTTAGAGCTTATGGTAAGCACATAGGTTTATTTATAAGCTTTTGAAAGCTTCTTGTCTTGCCTTAAGCATTGGACCCTTTGTAAGTTCTCTTTTTCCATTTTTTTTGCATTTTACTATTCAAGTGCTTATTTTATGCTTATTGCTGCTTATTGATGCTTATTTAAGTTATTTATGCTTGATTGTGCTTGTTGTTTGCTTATTTTATCCCTTGTTCAAGTTTTTGTTCAATT
>BQNB010090318.1:0-27175 GCA_026074375.1 Tanacetum coccineum | reverse complement strand
GTCCTTTGATTTTGCTGGATCCGTGAGATAGAGCTGGGACAGTTTTTGTCTTTTTGTGATTAACCACAAATCTTAACAAAATATTCTTATGTACTTAAAATCAGATTTTAGATTCTTCTAGAAGGAAAATATTTTTTTAACATAAATAAGGAAAGATTTTCTAGATTTAAAAAGATTTAGAAAGATTGTTTCCACTTATGGTTAATCCTATTTTGTCTTACATGATTAATATAACTAGCTTATAATTAATCATGTTTTACTTAAAATCATTTGATTAAAAAGGTTTATGCAAATGATTAAGTTTAGGTGTAATAGAAAATATTTTTCTTTGATCATTAACTACGTTTAATAATGTCATATTCATACCTTAAGTGATTTGTCGTCGTCAAGTAAACTTACGCCTAAATAACCTGTTTACGTAGTATGACATTATATTTGTTATTATCAAAACATGAAGAACATTAAATATAAATATCGTTTTTACGTTAATATTTGTATTAACAATCTCCCCCTTTTTGATGATGACAAAATGAAATTTTTTGTGTTAAAATTCGATATATTAATTAGTTAATTGGTCATTTTAACTAGTATTAATTGTTAATTGATTATCCGTGATAAACACATGCATGTTTATCATAGATCGATATATGATATATATTTTCTTGATTAAGTGTTAATTGTTTGTCATGCAAATTGGTGATTAAGATTATAACAGACATAAAAAGTGAGTTTTTTTAGTTTCGGATTGTTTGACACCCTGTCACTATAAAATTCGTATTAAAGTCGAATAATTCTAAATTTTTTATGGTAGATCCACGACTCAGTAGGCTATAACTTTGTAGCTTACTGCTAAGGTTGGGGAAGACTCCTTCCATGTTCTGTCGAGGCCTGAAGTCGGATTAAATAAATAATCAGCTTTATGTGCTATGTGGTATATATTTATATAAGGCTTACGCAGTCGATTAAATCAATGTACGTGGCCCAATTCATTGAAAGAATGAGCCTTATGTGAGCATATACATAATCTTAATTATTCAATCATTATAATCATCATTTTATGATTTGAATGTGATTGATTAAATAAATGTTATGTGTATTAGTTGTTTATATTATTTTTTTATAAGTTGTGACTTGTGCAAAAAAAGGGTTTTTCGGAAAGAAAATATAAACATGACTAATAATATATGAAGTAAGATTTATTATAATCAATTGTTCTTGCATTGTCTTATGTGTCAATTTGAGTTCGGCTTACATCTGATAATCATGGCCTTTGGGTTTCCCATGACGAGACTTGCAAATACAATTGTTATAATGTGGTTTTCTAAATTAAAGAGTTAAAATTTTTATCAATGACGAAATTTGCAAAAGTACTATTTACTTGCAAGGCATATCACTAAGGGTTCGAGGTATCTCGTGGTAAGGCTTAAGGTGTTGCCCTACCTTATTACGAAACCATACTCTATAATATCCTTGAAATCTTGCAACTACATAGGAAGCACGAATGGTCTAAAGTTTGAATGGGTTTTAATCATTCTTTAGTCTTTTCCCGCGATAAAATTAGAATTCTTTAGATTTGAAAACACTATTGAATCGCCAATTTGTTTTTAAGGTGTATTATCACTATTTTATACACATGGTGGTATTGAAAAATTAGTGATACACCGTAATAAATAACTTTATTGAGTAAAGTTTTTATTAAAATATATGATACGAAGATGTATACATGCTTCTTCGTACATATTTGTCACGTCAAATATAATATCCATTTAAATAAGTTGTTGCCACCCATTCTGAAAGAACACTTGAAATTGCCTTCTACATTACGCGAGACGTATGTAGATTGCAACCCAAGGTGGTTATACACTTTTTATGAGACGTTGGTGTTACATAATCACAGTTATTTATTGGGCGACTTAATCGGGTTAAGCTGGTGAGACCTTAAGCTCGAGGCATAGATGGGATGAAACATGCTTACTTAAACACTTTTGATTGTTCACACGTGAAATAAGTGAGTCCCATAATGTTCTAAGAATTGTACTTGGTTGCTAATTACTGATCGTCAATTACATTTTAAATACACCATTACTAGCAGATTAACTGATGTGATGTTGTTATGTCAAGTAGTATCCTAGCCTTTAAAAAATTAATTGTTTATAAGTTTAAACATGGGTAGTTAATTTTATTTAAGTAGTATTATCGAAAATACTAAAAATTAAATTTTTTAATTCTTTAAATAGTATTAATGCAACATTAAAAACAAAAAACAATGGTTTTTTTTCTTGAAGAAGACAAACCAAGCCTCCTTTCCTTGTAAGGAAAAGGGAGGCTCATTTTTGTTATTTTTCCTTGCTCAGAAAAGTTATAATAGGAACAATGGAATTGTTCTAATTCTAATTAAACTCATAGCAAACTTACATGATTAAGTAGATTGCATGACTTGTATTTCCATATAGATTTTATCACCCTTATTCGGTGGTGAACACCTTGAAACATATAAGACATTTGGATAACTAGAGAACATGTTCTTGGAGATAATAAATGATAACATCTTGATTTAAGATGCTTTATAAGTTCTTGATTAAAAAATACCAACATTAACGCAAAAGTGGTAAAGGCAAACTAGCATGATTTATCTAGTTGTTTGCTTTAACCAAATTAAGGTGCTCTATACGTTTATGGAATTGTAGGACGAATGAGGAGGAAATTTGTAACACCCCCAAAATGGGTCGCAGCGGAATAAGGGTCCGGGGCGTGTTACTTTAAGATCAACAGCACAAGATATATATCAAAAAAGCTATGTGTAAACATGAGCGGTAGAACTTACTTAAGCCACCTAGAAGCATGTTTATGTTTTTAGATGTTGGGACCTCACTTTTTGTAAAAACTCTGATGAATAAATGAATGATAACTTATCTTTTAAAAAATGTCTCTTTTTGATTTGTTTCTATGATTATGACTGTTGTACTATGAAATAATACCTCAGATTAGCTTCCGCTGCTATATGTAAAAATGGGGGTGTTATATAATAGTCTCAAAAATGTAAGTATGAATGTGGAAATCAAAGATTTGTAAAGTGTGTGTGACCATTGTAACACCTATAATAGTTATGAAGATGTGATTACGATTACACTAAGTTCATGATACTGTGGCTCAGACTTGTAATGTATGCCAATCTTTTCAGGCATTGTAAGTGTTCAATTAAATGCCGTTCAATGCTCTGACATGGTATACATTCATTAGTCCAATCCGTCGAACTAGTGAGAGCTACTCACCCGAACGGGGTTGTCACGCCCAAATAGATCTATTTAATAACATTCGCGCCAACCAATCGTAATTAACAGTTCATGCCCCTTAAGCTAATCCATAATCATTTGAATGAAAGTAAAGTTGTTGCGTCCATAAGTAAAAACAAGTGATGTATCCCACCGCGAGATATGTAAATGAGTATGTAAAAGAGTTTGTAATCAATCATGTAAATGAGTTTGTAAACGAACATGTAAACGAGTTTGTAATGAGTATGTAAACAATTTTGTAAACGTGTATATAAACGAGTATGTAAACAAGTTATGAAATCAAGTATGTAACAATTTGTAAATGCGCATATATTCTCACCCCAAAAAGTGTTAAAGTATATGTAAAACGAGTAAAACGTGGGGTTTTAAACTCACCTCAAGTGAATGTGTCGAATGTAGTAACAATCAACAAAGAATATCGTCACGAATAGCCAGAATGCAACCTAATTAATTATAGGTTGTATAAGTACGATGCATTTGAATAAATACAATATATAGATTATAGAGTTATATCACCACCTAAAAGTCTTTGTTTAATTAATAAAGTTGAAACAATATGTAAATCATGCTTGTTAAATAAATGATTAAGTATTTGTAAAAATATTATCCTTGTCCAACAATTGATTATTTGTTAATAATACTTGATTTAATATTTTTATTATTTATATAATGATATCATATAAATAGTTTAATTGTTACATATATCAGTAATACTACAATGTTTCTTAAGGTTTTTATAGCCCAAATGGACTCGAAAACACTCATAAACTATATGTTATCATTCTAACAGCTCACATGTAACTTTATAAAAATAGTGCACAAGATAAAAATAGTGCATAGAATCTTTATAAAATCATAACTTTCTTATTTTAACTCCGTTTTTATCGTTCTTTATATGTACGAAATCGTATCGAGCTCACCTAACAATTTATATACTTTATAGATTTTATAAAAATCTGTACAGTAACAATAACAACAAACTGTTATTTTTATAAAAACACTTTTATATATTTGATCATCAAAATCTTGTAAAAATCATATCTCCTTCGTTTAAATTCCGTTTTTAACGTTCTTTATATCCACGGTTTTCTATTGAGATGATCTAACATAATAAAATATTTACAAATTTTATAAAAATTCTATACAGTCACAGTTTTTATAAAATAACTTTTATAAAAACACTTTTTATATATTAATTACCGTAATCTCGTAAAATTCATAACTCCTTCGTTATAGCTCCGTTTCTCAAGTTCCTTATATATTCGGAATCCTCATGAAATGTACTATTTAATTATCAAGTCTATACAATTTATAAAATTTTGTATTTTTACAGAATGTGTAAACTGTTCGGATATATATGTTTTATAAATTGTTTATATAAGTTTTAACATTATTAAATTATTACAAGTCTACTAATTTAATTAATACAACATCCTTTGCATATATTATGTCCTCTAATTTATTTCCATCATTTTATGTCCAATTAATATGTCCTCATAATTATTTATTTATAAACCTTATAAATAAACTTTTAACAATTAATTTTATAAATTAACCAACACTTTTATAAATTTTTCTCTTGCATTCTAACACATGTTAAACATCATTTCATCATGGTTAAGTATTTATTCGGTTATGAACATGCTTGTTTTATTTTATAAACTTTATAAAATAAATACTAGATGGTGATTTAACTATATAACAATTATATATGTATGAAAATGAATGATTAAGAAAGATTAGGGTTTATGTTAGACCTTGTGTGAATGAATGAAGATGATAAACACAATCTAACTCAACACTTCAACCCAAAATCCTTGTAAGAAACCCTAATTTTCTTCTTGAAACCCTAGTGTGCTTCCTTGTAAAAACCCTTGTTTAAATAAACCCAAGCTTCCAAATACCCTTGATACACCTTATATATTAACCCTAATAACACTTGAATACTTGTAATCTTGCTACAACAAAAACTATGAATTATTTTGTATGTTGTTTTCTAGCCGCGGCTCAAAGAGAGAAAACAAAGAGATATGCTTGATTTTCTTGCAAATGTATAAGAATGCGTGAAGTTAACTTTAGGCCTAGTATTTATAGTGCAAGACATGAAAAATACCACCTTAAAACACCATCAAATGGTAAATCACAAGGGACGGTTTGTTTATGTCTTTAGGGCATGGATTTTTGAATAAACAAATGACCAGGTTCTTGTTTAGAGAGTATGTTAGATGTGATGAAGCATACACATGCTTGGTCTCCTCTTCCTTTTCCATATTCTAAGCCGAGAAACATGCATGTATATGACAAAGTGAATGAATTTGGTGGCTTGACTAGTTAAACACACTTTTGGTATTATCCCATGGTTAACACATATTGTAGTTTAAGAGTTAGTGGGAAGCGGTGAATTTAATTCTTGTGTATGCTTGGTCTTCTACTCCTTGCCATGTATATGTGAGGTTAAAGAGACAAGATGTGAAGTTTTGAGAGCTTAACACAAAGGGTACTAGTTTAGGGTTTGTGCAATGGGTAAAGGATACATTAGTTTAGTAAAAGGAGAACTAGTGGGTTACTTTTAATTTAATTTGTTTGTGTTATTCATGATACATGGCTAGAATTTTAATTTAGGATAGAAATGGTAAATTTTTTGGGTATTAGGTATAATAGTGGGTATTTGTTGAAGTATAGATAGGTTTATGGGTTTGCATGCATGCAAAAATGTGATTTATTGCGAAACGTAAACGTTTTACGTAACGAATAAAATAAAAAGTGAAAATTCATAAATTATCTTGTAAGGTTTGGACTCCAATGCACATCAGTTATGTTAAGCACCCTATTCACTTGAGAAATATATGCTTAAAAGTGTCAACATAAAGTTGGTGAGTTCATAGATTTTTGTAAGTATAAATGTTGAAATCAAATGTTTATAAGTGTGTATGACCATTTTAATTCTTATAATAATCACAAAAATGTAAGTATGAATGTCTAAGTATTTGTAAAAATATTATCCTTGTCCAACAATTGATTATTTGTTAATAATACTTGATTTAATATTTTTATTATTTATATAATGATATCATATAAATACTTTAATTGTTTCATAAAGTAATATTTATAAAGTTAATAACATGTATAAATATAATATAAGTAATACTACAATGTTTCTTAAGATTTTTATAGCCCAAATGGATCCGAAAACACTCGTAAACCATATGTTATCATTCTAACAGCTCACGTGTAATTTTATAAAAATAGTGCACAAGATAAAAATAGTGCATAGAATCTTTATAAAATCATAACTTTCTCATTCTAACTCTTTTTGTATCGTTCTTTATATGTACGAAATCGTATCGAGCTAACCTAACAATTTATATACTTTACAGATTTTATAAAAATTTGTACAGTAACAGTAATAGAAAACTGTTATTTTTATAAAAACACTTGTATATATTTGATTATCGAAATCTTGTAAAAATCACATCTCATTCGTTTTATTTCTATTTTTAACGTTCTTTATATCCACGGTTTCCTATTGAGATGATCTAACACCATCAAATGGTAAATCACAAGGGACAGTTTGTTTATGTCATTAGGGCATGGATTTGTGAATAAACAAATGACTAGGTTCTTGTTTAGGGAGTATGTTTGATGTGATGAAGCATACACACGCTTGGTCTCCTCTTCCTTTTCCATATTCTCAGCCGAGCAACATGCATGTGTATGACAAAGTGAATGACTTTGGTGGCTTGACTAGTTAAATATATTTTTACAGAATGTGTAAACTGTTCGGGTATATATGTTTTATAAATTGTTTTTATAAGTTTTAACATAATTAAATTATTACCAATCCACTAATTTAATTAATACAACATCTTTTGCATATCTTATGTCTCTATTTATGCAATTCATTTTTATTCCAATTAAATTGTCATCATAGATTATATATTTATAAACCTTTAATAAACTTTATCAATCTAATTTTATAAATTAACCAACACTTGTATAAAATATGTTCTTGCATTCTAACACATTTTAAACATCATTTCATCATGGTTAAATGTTTATTCGATTATGAACATGCTTGTTTTATTTTATAAACTTTATAAAATAAATACTATATGGTGATTTAACTATATAACAATTATATATGTATGAAAATGGATGATTAAGAAAGATTAGGGTTTATGTTAGACCTTTTGTGAATAAATGAAGATGATAAACATAATCTAACTCAACACTTCAACTTAAAATCCTTGTAAGAAACCCTAACTTTCTTCTTGAAACCCTAGTTTGCTTCCTTGTGAAAACCCTTGTTTAAATAAACCCAAGCTTCTAAATACCCTTGATACACCTTATATATTAACCCTAACAACACTTGAATACTTTTAATCTTGCTACAAAAAAACTATGAATTGTTTTGTATGTTGTTCTCTAGCCGCGGCTCAAAGAGTGAAAACAAAGAGATATGTTTGATTTTCTTGCAAATGTATAAGAGTGTGTGAAGTTAACTTTAGGCCTAGTATTTATAGTGCAAGACTTGCAAAATACCACCTTAGAATAACATCAAATGGTAAATCACAAGGGACGGTTTGTTTATGTCTTTAGGGCATGGATTTGTGAATAAACAAATGACTAGGTTCTTATTTAGGGAGTATGTTTGATGTGATGAAGCATACACATGCTTGGTCTCCTCTTCCTTTTCCATATTCTTAGCCGAGCAACATGCATGTGTATGACAAAGTAAATGACTTTGGTGGCTTGACTAGTTAAACACACTTTTGGTATTATCCTATGGTTAACACATATTGTAGTTTAAGAGTTAGTGGGAAGTGGTAGATTTATTCTTGTGTATGCTTGGTCTTCTACTCCTTGCCGTGTATATGTGAGGTTAAAGAGACAAGATGTGAAGTTTTGAGATCTTAACACAAAAGGTACTAGTTTAGGGTTTGTGCAATGGGTAAAGGATACATTAGTTTAGTAAAAGGAGAACTAGTGGGTTGCTTTTGATTTAATTTGTTTGTGTTATTCATGGTACACGGCTAGGATTTTAATTTAGGATATAAATGGTAAATTTTTTGGGTATTGAGTATAATAGTGGGTATTTGTTGAAGTATAGATAGGTTTATGGGTTTACATGCATGCAAAAATGTGATTTATTGTGAAACGTAAATGTTTTACGTAACGATTAAAAATAAAAAGTGAAAAGTCATAAATTATCTTCGTAATAATTATATAACACTTATTTGACGTAAACTTTTATTTGTTTGATGTCGGTTTACGTTGATTGTTGATTTTTAGTTTACGCGATTTAATTAAACGGTTGAAAAAACATAACCGCGTAAAAGTTAAAATAAATAGTTGAGAGTTTATTTGACGTAAAATGATGTGAAAATGCGAATTGTTACATATGTGACACTATCATATTGTTCACATAAACAAACGAACGGCATGTTGTTTGACTACATGTATGATGTTGTGCCATGCACAAGTGAGAGAAATATTTATTATGTGCAAGGTACAAAACATGACAATAACAATATGATTAAAGATTTCTCTTAACCGTAAGGTAAGAAACTAATATTCTACTAGGACTTATTGCCCTATTTAGAACATATATCAAGATATGAATTAAAGACCACTTCAAGTAAAATGTTTATGTGTTATTGGAATGTCACAAATAATAAAGTAATCTCGATTAACTTGAAATTACTATTGAAGCCAAGAGTAGGCGTTCATAATTACTTTAGTGAAGTATGTTTACGTTTCTTGTAAAGTCATAAATATGAAGTCCTTTAATTGTTAAAAGACTCATAACATAAAGTAAGTTATGTCTTCTTGTTATGACATGAACATAAAGTCCTTGAATTCTTCAAAGACTAAATAATGTATAGTTAACATGTTATATCTTCTTGTAAAGATGTGTACATAGAGTTCTTGGACTAGTTAAAGATGTATACATTAAAGCATGCAATAGGTTTTTAAATACTATATATTCAATTTGGTTTGACACAATTGATAAGTATGTAACCTAAAGAGTATTAAGTTATTTAAGAACAAAGTTGTACACATATTTAATGCACGGATTATGACAGGATTTTTAATCAAACTCAAACAATTGACTATGATTAAATATTCTTTCTATGCGCATTATTATATAAAGATGGTTTATTGTCATACTAGTGTTTATATAGATGAAATATGGCAATGGAATTTCAAAATTATTCCTTAGATGATTATTATTGCGAGGACGATGAGTAATCAAAGGAGTTTATGAATTCATATAATCTTTATGAAGTGTACAAACGGAAAAAATCCAAGTATCAATCATTGCACGCATCTAGGAGAGAAATCTTAAGTTTAATTGTTAAATAAGTCACTTGCTTGATTTAAATTTAATTATAACTAAGATAACTCCTACGTATTCCTAAAAGCTAGTGGGAGCATTATGTTTATTTTCTTAAATCGTGTATGTTGTATAACATATGTGCAGTAACATTCCATCTAAGCTAGATGTTGATCCTAAGCTTGTAATGATCTTTACTTAAGAGATTTAGAAAATAAAACATACAACCTCGGAATATATGTTTATTTTCATAACATATGCGGTAAATAAATCTAACACAACATGACATACCATTTAGCAAGTCTCAATGGATACATATTTTTGATAAGATAGAACATGAATGAAATCTTAAGTCTGATTAAAGAATTCATTATGTACATCATATTGTGTAGAGGAATAGTTGTATCATGCATGCATGTAAGATGATTTGACAACATTGGTATCTAATCGGAAATTATTAGATAACTATTGAATTGAATATTCTAATGGAATATGTTTGGATTTGGGAATTCATTCCTAGATTATAGATTTGTCCCTAGTAATGAAAAATCTAAGGATATATATTGCAACAATGAATTGAGCAATTAGAATAAACCAATGAACTTGGAGTTCATGAGATGCCAAACATTATTAATAGAGTATTCATTGTTTACGAATTTTAGATAAAAGCATGGTGTTGTTTGTATACACTGATGCTAGTTTAATTGAGATGACAACTCAATATTAGTCATGGTAGGATTTCATCTTTGATGATGACCATGTAGACTAGTTGTGCTCAACTGAGAGCGTAGTTGCATTATACATTAAAGAATAAGAATGCTTTACTCTTTTGGAAGCTATGAAAGATGATTGTCTTCAACAGGTGTTTTGCTGATGTCACACACCTTATGGAATATAGTGTGTCAATATCAAGATATTTGTGTATACACGAACAAACAATCATCATAGATATTCAAGAACTTCACGAATTGAATTCTTGAAATAAGTATTCTCAAAATTCCAAAAGATCAAAAGCTAGTTGGATTTAATGAAATCTATGCCTTGTCAACAAGTATGATCGTCGTATCTTGAGGCATGATTGGTCAACTAGAATTATCATGCATTTGATCTATTTAGTATTTGGATAAGGGATATTAGATAATTTTTATTTTATAATGAATTAAAGTACTTGGTATGTTTGTTTCATTTAATATTAATTGTGTCCTATATTTGCATGTTTAAATCCATGAATAATTTTTATTATTCTAAATTAGTCCATTGTCGATCAACAATATGAGAATATTGTTGAACTAAGACAAATTTGAGTGATTGGTAATACTCTTGAAACATTAAGGGGGTGTTTGTTTCGGCTTATAAAACTTAAGCCCATAAGCCCCAATTTATTTGCTTATTTTGAGACTTAAGGGCTTATATAAGTTTATTATATCATAATAAACTTATATAAACCCCCAAGTCTTAATCTAAGCCAGCAAATTAAGGCTTATGATATATAATCCCAAATCAAATTGATTCCAGCGTCTTAGCGACTTTGTACATAAGCCCTAAATGATTCCAGCTTATTTTGACACTTTGGGCTGTATATAGTTTATATATCATAAATAACACTTATATAACTCACAAGTCTCAAAATAGCCGAAAATTAGGGCGTAGAAATATAAGCCTAGTGGGCTTATGTTTCATAAGCCAAAACAAACACCCCCTAAATGATGTGTCCGCCAAACTCACATGATATTCAAATGTTGGATATTGAACTTCCCCAACTAACAAGATTATCACTTTATGGATCGACGTCGTTAAGTGAATCTTGTAAGTGATTTTATTTGCTAATCCTTAGACTTGAGATGCAAGTACGTTTTGCATATGTGGATAATCCTTCTTGTTATAGTTTTAAGTTATCCTAAATACAGTGGCTATAAGGGAATATTTTCAGAAGTGATTGTGAAGCATTATGACTGACACGTGATTCAATATAGAATTTTTTCCTTCAATTATGAAAGAATGATGCAGTGGGCCCTCGTAGGATTCATCAGGTGTAAGTGTGGCCGAACCCAAAGCTCGTCTAGAGAAATGTCTCGATGACTGTAGAGCGAGAGAGCTAATTTGCTTTAATTACATATCCGAGCAGAGAGACGCAAGAGAATGTTGAAGAGTAAGCGCTATTGAGAGATTGACTTTAGGTTTCCTGATCCGCGATGAATGTTTGAGACAATGGTATCTGAAGAAGAGACAAGTGCGCTTTGGGCGTGAGTCTCAATCGCAATGTCAAGAGAGTCTAATTTAAACTGTTGACGTGTGCGTGAAGACTATGTTTCCCTGGTGTCATTGTGTCCTCTGGTGTGCTAGACAGGTCTAGAAAGATCACCGTTTAACCAGAGAAGTGATGGTTTTATATTATTTGATACCATGTCCAAGCGCGAGCTGTTGGATATGTACACGTAATAAAATAATATATGTCCGTGGAAAATACGGTGACCTGTGAGCGACGCACACGCGTTTAATACATAAAACAATTATACGTTAATATATTATCTGTAATATATTAATTAGTGATAAAGCTATAACGAACATTTAAATAATTAGTTATTTAAATGATTTTACTAAAAGTCATTAATTGTTAAATAGAAGGACTTATAAGTAAAAACGAGAAAAAGAAAAGTTTTGATTTTCCCCCCACTTACCTTACATCAATCGGTGGAGAGTCCCAAAGAGGGTGGGATTGCTTGGCTTGCAAGCCAAGCCTATATAATGAATCATTGGTTCATTATCTGCCTAGAGAAAAGATCTATAAAGAACAATGTCCAATTAAAGAACAAATCCTTCAATCTCATCCATCCATTTTATTTCCATCTAACGGCTTATATTAAATCCTATGTTTATTTAATTAAAAAACTCACTTTCATCTTATTTTTTAAAATTAACATATCTCTCAAACCGTTAATCGTTACGCAAATTTAATTTATTACTCCAATCGCGGAAAGATAACTTAAATTATCTTTCTAATAGTCGGAACTTTTATATACTTTCGACGCTCACTTTTTTTTTTTAATTTTTCGCCCCAGAAAAAATCAACACGGTTGATCGAAAATCTCACGTTGATTCGAAAAATCACTCATGTGGATTATACTTGAAAAAATCACACGTAAATTTGTAAATTCACATGCGATTTATGAATTTATGAAATCCACATCTTCGTCGATTTATTACTTTGAAAAAAATCCATATACGTGAAATTTGTTTGAAATCACATGTTGGGGAGATTGTTGAGTGAAATAGCACGAGAATTTTAGAAAGACAACAGATTCACAAGTGATTTTACAAATCACGTGTAGATGTTTCTTCTGTGAAAGAGATGTTTGGTGAAGAGTGCAATGTGTGTGATCTAATGAAATTGTTATCTGATATATAATATCTCGCAAGAGCAGATATACAGTCTGCTTTTTTTTTGTGCTCTATACGTGTGTGGAATAATAGATATACCAAGATAAGCTGTCTCTTGCTAGATGCTAACTAAGAACTGACAATTCGCTGATGTCGTGATGCGATAACATCTATAAGTCGTGATATGAGTTGTCATAGTAAATACAATGCACTACACGCCATACCCGCACGAGTGATTTGAGAGACCCTCAGGATAGGTCAAACTCAGTATATCAATGCATACACTCACTCACGATATATCAACCAACACACTTACAGCATCCTCAGAACAGCCTACTTTACATAAGCGCGACCCCCCTCTCCCATCGCACTACTAGCACTCCGTCGTGATTTAACTTCCGTCCTGCCCAGCACTGCATATTGGCGATGCTCTTTCTTTGCTCGGGTGCTACGGTTTACGTTTTCGCAAAGATATTGTGCTTAATTTTAAAATGTGGTTGGAGAGTGAGGTTTTTTATTATTTGATGAAAAATGGATGGCTATGATGTGTTCTTTTATTATTTGATTAGAAAATCAATAACCCTAAAATCCTTCTTTTTCTCTCTTGCTTTGTTCGACAAATTTTAACAACCCTTAAGTGTTTCGGGTTTGGTTTGTGTCGATCAAACCACAACACCATAAGGGTGTTCGTTCGTTGCTTGTTTCAAGAATCGAAAAGTTCGTTGCTTTATCACTACTAGTACTAGCATACTTAATTGTTTGCTAAGATTGTATTGTATGTGTTTGTAAACTTTACACACACGCATGTATTCAAGAATGTTGTCCGTTTGCTTTAATTGCTAAAATGTACATGTTTCTTGATCTTATGTTAATTATATAAGAGTAAACTGCAAAATACATCCATGTGGTTTCAACTTTCTCACATATAATAATCCATGTTTAAGACTACGATGGTCAGCATGAAGCGACACTTGTGGTAGACCATGCCTGTTTTATCAGGCTATTCACGTTAGGTGCGAGTGCGTTTGGCTTCATAGTCGCTCTCGTTTGAAATAGATACTACCCTACGTGGATCAGAAACCAGGCTGCTCTTAAGTTATTGTTTTCGAGTGGAGAGTGTGTGATCACTGTACATCCACCATCGTGAGGAACACCATGTCCTACTCTGTGTAAACCAAAAACATATAAGATACAATTGGGATGCTTACTTGCACGCATAAAAAGAAGTATCCTCACCTTCACCGTCACGATCCGCTGCGTCTGCGTTTTCATAGTCGCACCTACTTCACTTATCAAGGTCTTTTAATCGCTTCTTTACACTTTTTTTTCGATCGTCATTTTTCTTAATTATTCATTAATCTAATCTTCAATTTTTTTATTATGATTATTATCGGCCAATATTTTATTTTTGCCCCCCCAACACCACCAACTCTATTATATATTATTCATAAATTATTTTTATCTGTTTGGTACGTTTTTTTCGTTTTTTCTCCATTTTTCTCCGACGTTATTATCCGTTTTCGTACGTTTTCATCCGCTTTTTTATCCGTTTTTCTCCGACGTTATTATACGTTTTCATACAATTTGTCCGCTTTTGTACGCTTTCTTCCTTATTGATTATCCGGTTTTTTTACGTTCTCATCCGTAGAAAAACGTAAAAAAACGAAATGTATCAAAAAGTATTAAAATGTACGAAAACGTACAAAAACGAAAAACAATGTACAAAATCGTAAAAAAAACGTAAAACGTAAAAAATGAAATAAACATACGTTTTTATACATTGTTTTTTTGTTTTAACAACAATATTATTATTATTAATAATAATTTAAAAAAATTAAAAAATTAAAAAATAAAAAAATTATTTTCAAAATACATCCATGTGGTTTTTTTACACAATACATCCCTCGTGAGAAGATAACGGAAAAATATTTGCAGCGTTCATCCTCAGAGATGTATTGTGCAAACGTTTGCCTATCGGTATGATGTATACTGCCTTATAGTTTTGACAGGGATATGTATTATGGTGTGGGGAAAGTTGAAACCACAAGGATGTATTTTGCAGTTTACTCATTATATAATTATATACATTTTATACGTATTTATTGTCTTCCGTTACATACTTGTGATGATTAATGGTTAATAAGTTTATAAAATCCAACGTCACTTTTTATCTACTTCTTTTATCTTTTTGTTGTGGTCGTAAATGATTTGGTTGTACTGCTTCTTTTGCTAGTTTACATAAGTCACTTAGAAATTTAACATGCTAATAATGATCTCTTGTGGCTTTTTCCTCCTTTGGCACGTGTATGATGAATGGGATGATAATCCCGTGACAAAACTTAAACTTAAGTATAAGGAAAGGATATTGTGATATTTTCGATTTTGAAATTTATTTATTTTTACTTTTCAACTTTTTTATTGCGAAAAAAAACTGCTGATGGGAGCATTCTGACCTCATCAATCATTGTTCATCCCATAAAGAACAACTCTGACAACTTTCTTGGCCCAGTGAGGCACCAACTGGAATAGATAGGTAGGGGTGAGCATCGGGTCGAAACCGACCCGAACCGAAGAAAACCGAAACCGACCCGAAACCGAATAACGAGATTTTGCAAACCGAGAACCGAACCGAATGAACCCTATATAAACCGAAACCGAACCGAATAAGCTCGGTTCGGTTCGGTTTAGTGGTTCGAACCGACTAAAATGTCGGGTTTGAGCCGAACCGAACCGAAACCGAACCGACTAAACCCGAAATAGATATCCAAAACCGATAACGCGATACCGAATAAGCTCGTTCGGGTCGGTTCTTTTCGGATTAAGTTGGCGCACCTCTAATAGGATGCCCGAGACTTCGGACTCTTTTATCATAAAATATCTCCAATAGGCTCGTGGATTTTTCGAAAGTGAATACCAACTCTTTTGGTAGTGAGAAACTAGATATTTCAATGCACCTATAACACTTAGAAATTCAATGGAATTATCATCTAGCTTTATGTATGAGCATATTAGGACGACATTTATATGTAATCTAAGTAATAAAATCGATTACAAACAAGAGAGAGCCTTAATGGACATGTAATGGACAATTGAATGCAGATATGGATAATGCATATGAATAGGATGATAATGGATTCGTGTGACACTCTAAATTTTAACAACCCTTAAGTGTTTCGGGTTTGGTTTGTGTCGATCAAACCACAACACCATAAGGGTGTTCGTTCGTTGCTTGTTTCAAGAATCGAAAAGTTCGTTGCTTTATCACTACTAGTACTAGCATACTTAATTGTTTGCTAAAATTGTATTTTGTGTGTTAGCCATAGAGAGATCTTATTTTAGATCTTAGTGGTTTTGCGTGTTTGTAAACTTTACACACACTCGTGTATTCAAGAACGTTGTCCGTTTGCTTTAATTGCTAAAAGGTACATGTTTCTTTATCCTATGTTAATTATATAATTTTATACGTGTTTATTGTCTTCCGTTACATACTTGTGATGATTAATGGTTAATAAGTTTATAAAATCCAACATCGCTTTTATCTACTTCTATCTTTTTGTTGTGGTCGTAAATGATTTGGTTGTAGTGCTTCTTTTGCTAGTTTACTTAAGTCACTTAGAAATTTAACATGCTAATAATGATCAACTCTTGTCTCATTTGGCACGTGTATGATGAATGGGATGATAATCCCGTGACAAAACTTAGAGGCTGTTTGGTAGCCACCTTTTCAGCTTAGGTATAGGATGAATACTAAAATATGTAGTTTGGTATGTAGGTTTGGCTACCAAATAGTGTAGAGGGCCCACTAAAAGTAAAAGTAGATCACTTAGATGGGTTTTTATTAAAACCTTTCTCTCTCACACACTAATTATCATGTCTCACTCTTATTTAAATAATATTTTTTATTATTAAAAATATTAAACAAATATAATATGTTTATTCTAAACTTATATCAAATCCAAATCCAAAACCAAATCTAAATTCGAGTCCAAACCCATTTATAAACCAAACGCAACCTTAAACTTAAGTATAAGGGAAGGATATTTTGATATTTTCGATTTTGAAATTTATTTATTTTTACTTTTCAACTTTTTTACTGCTGATCAATAAATCAGTGAGAAAAAAGTGTGGATTAATGAGAACATTCTGACCTCATCAATCATTGTTCATCCCATAAAGAAACTCTCTTAGCCCAGTGAGGCACCAACCGGAATAGATAGGAGCCGAGACTCGAACCCTTTATCCACAAAATATCTCCAATAGGCTCATGGATTTTTCGAAAGTGAATGCCAATTGAGCTAAAGCTCTTTTGGTAGTGAGAAACTAGATATTTCAATGCACCTATAACACTTAGAAATTCAATGGAATTATCATCTAGCTTTATGTATGAGCATATTAGGACGACATTTATATGTAATCTAAGTAATAAAATCGATTACAAACAAGAGAGAGCCTTTATGGACATGTAATGGACAATTGAATGCAGATATGGATAATGCATATGAATAGGATGATAACGGATTCGTGTGACACTCTAAAAAGATGTTATGGATATTAAGTATAATCCTGAGTGTCAATTATTTACTTAAGTCAATCTTAGCTCTCTGATTGCGCGAATATATATATTCAGAACAAGCAAAGATAACAAAAGAAGTAACATGGTACAAAATGTTCCTCATTCTCAGGTATTTCAATAACATGAGAAGGTTGTTTTCTGAATGTTGTATACGTCGTCTTTAGTTTCCCCTCAAATGTCTTCTTCTATCAACCACATTATTATCAATCTTTAACTATCAATTTAAAAAGTCACAAGTAATAAAATGAAAGTAACATCGCAAGAGAACATGTCCACAATCCATCGTTCCATAAAGCAGGTTTAAAGGGAAGGGATGGCATATACGAAAGTAAATCACTGTAATAGAACATTACATTTGATGGCTTTGGTAAATTCCATAGAACAATGACATGTGGCTTGACGCATAACTAAAGAAGGAGAGATTGTATGTTTCAAATTGATGTGAACAAATCCGGTCGGAATGACTACATCAACCTCTCCAAATGTGAAGTCTGTGTAGCGGTATCTTCAAACGCAAAACACTGTTGTTTTGAAAAATCATGACTGAATAAAGTAACAGACTAACAGCCACAACCAAGTGCTGCAAATTGAGAAACAAGAAAGAGTAATTGTAAAATGAATGGTGTAGTCCCACATCGGAGGTGGAAGTGAAGTGATAGATTGGAGTGATACTATAAAATAAGATTAAGGGTTAAGTTTAAAGATATGATCCTTCAGGCACGTTTTGATGGGAAATGATGAGTGGTTAATGCTCGCATATAAAAATGCGAGATGGGGTGTTCGCCTAAGCCTGTTACGACACTTGGGCACCTCCATTCTTATACCATCTGATCCCTAAAAAAAACCAATATTTTTAACTTTTTTTTAAAGTTAGTTTAAAAGAAACTTGGGTTTAGCAACTTTTTTATTAAAAAAAAGTTGTTTTTTTATTATTTTAAAGTCATTTTACGAAATTGTTAAAAATGAGAAATTGTAACCTTTGTGCTTTACTCTGTACCAGAAAAACAACTGTTTGTCCGTGAAAAACAAAACTCGCTTTCTGTTGCCACTTGCGAGTGTGACAGTAAAGATTTTCCCAAAAGTATAAGCATATTAGTTCCCACTTCTCGGTGATCAAAATAAATGGAACTAATATAGTGCAACAGGCATAATCAGCAGTTCAAGCCGAGATAGTTTTGTGTGAAAAAATTGTCGTTAAAAAAAAAACAGCGATTCTAGGAAAGGTAATCGACTAAGATAACATTTAAACTCGTTACATGGTTTACGAGTCCATTTTGTTTTAATTGGTGCGAAAATGATCGGATTCCACAAATAAGATATGCAGAATAAGTGGAACAACCATAGTAGTAACATTATAGATTATGTTCCTAGGGTATTCATATTAATCTTTTGTTATCGTCCTCGTCTTCTTCCTTCTCTTCCTCAGCGATTTCCAAAACTCGAGCTTTGCTTTCAATGACAGGAGTTACTTCTTGGATGTTCTTGACGTCATTTAAATCTATATCCTCGACAAGGGAAACATCATCTTGGGTTTCTTCCAAAATGTCTTCTTCAATGACAAGAGTTACTTCTTGGATGTTCTTGACGTCATTTAAATCTATATCCTGGACAAGGGAAACATCATCTTGGGTTTCTTCCAAAATGTCTTCTTCGACCCGATAATAAACCTTCATAAAATCAATTAAAACTCAAAATTATGAAGAATGAAAATAAGAACTCAACACATCAAAAGACTAACAATCAATCAAATTTTAAGTAAATGAGATGTTATCTATCCAGTATGCATCATAATTTTAAGGGTGGTGATTTGCACACTCCTTGAATTGATTTGCACACTCAAAACTATGTGTGACTTGACATTTATACCCTTTATCACTTCTATTCATGTTCATTTTTACAAGGGTATAAATGTCAAGTCACACTAGTTTTGAGTGTGCAAATCAATTCAAGGAGTGTGCAAATCACCCTTCATTTTATTTATAACAAATTTGTTTGGTTAAGTGTACTTACCACACAAGTCCTTGGTGGCGAGAGAACTTTAAACGAGTTAGGTCGGTTGTTGAAGTTCGTTTCCGGGACTCCGGGTATTCCTTCAGGTGAAGTGAAATGATCGACATCATGACCAACCTACCAAGAGTTGCAAAACATTTCATTAAATTAAAGCCCGGCTATTATTTTTTATTAAGTTTTAAACTATATACAAGGGATGTTAACAGAAATATTTTTGAGGAACAAAATAATGAGTTTAAACTTTGAATCTGTATAATACAATATTTGACTTTGCAGAACCATATGCTGAACAATAATCGAAGAATGCTACTTACTCTCCCATGCCCACCGAATTCAAACGCATCGCTATCTAGAGCAACTTTATATTTTCCTGGTAGATCACAACCGACTTTGTACCTATCATAACACAATTGGCACTGCTAAGAATTGAAAGGAGTATTACGCCATAATTACCAATTTCCCATGGTACTGCTCCTGTTAAGGTTAGCTAAAGGGTTCTTTTTTTTAAGCATTTAATTAATAATCAAAACCCTTCTATTAAACTACATTTTTACTAAAATGTTGAATTGTCAAGGTAATGATGCGCATACCCATCATACGTCTTGTCTGGATGAAAATTGAAAACAAACACTAAATCTCCCCTTTCAAACACGATAACCTGCAAGCGTAACAATAAACCAAACTGGTAAATATTGGATAAATGATACTGCTGCATTCTAAGATAAAGATGAACAGGTAGTTGTTTGACTTTACCGTCAAACATAATAATGAAGCCAATAAGGATAATCATGATGATGAATTGCATGAGAATCTTATACCTTGTCATCTTCGTCTGCGCTGCTCACAATCTGCTTGGTAGATGAGAGGAAGGAAAACTTTTCATCGAGCAAGTTCATAGCTCTATCAAAGGCGTTCATGAACTGCATTAAAAGATCACAGATAATAAATTTTCATCATGACCATGAAAATTGAACTCATTTTCTTTTTTGGGAGGTTCCCAACTTCCCGTGTTCAAATCACAATTTTCTGTCATCATCATTGTTGCAAATATATTGATGGTAACGATTCAGGTTCACGAGATTACAAAGTTTTCTTCTAGGGATAGGTAACACAGTCTGAACATTTTTCATGACCATGTGTCTAGACCAATATTCCCACTTTTATGACAATTAGATAAAGATAATTAGTTAGCAGACCTTGTATCTTAAGTGCTCGGTATCTACGAGTTCCCATTGGCGTCTGCACTTATCGTAGCTCCAGTCGTTGCCTAATCTTGGGAAATCGATCCACTCAGGATGGCCAAACTATAACAAATATATGGGAATATTACTCTGCTAAAGAGTATCAGTAAATGTACATGAGTTTCACATGCAAAATTACCTCGTTTCCCATGAAACTTAGGTAGCCTTCTCCTCCTAATGCCATCGTTATAAAATGAATCATCTAAAAAAAACATAGCATGAATTCATTGGAATGTAGGTATATAAATGATAACACCATGTTGTGTGGGATTGTATGTCTGTGGTGAGGTTCCATGTACTCTGACTCTTTGAAATTAAGAGGTCAAACACACTTCATTCAAACTCCAACATATGATACAAGTTGTACAAAATTTTAAGATATTATTGATAGATTAATGAAACATATAATAAATGATACACCAAGATGTTAGTGTTGCATCGGAGCAAATCCGTGGAAATTTCAAATTTTGAAAACTTATAGGTTTGACCTTAAAAGGGTAAAGTTTGTATCGATTTCTCCCGACTTCATCAATGGTGATACTTTGATGTAATAAAAATAAGAGTTAATTGCATAAATGGTCCCTGTGGTCGTCCGGATTTAACGAAAATGGTCCCTCAAATTTTTTGTAACAAAAATGGTCCCCATGGTTGTGAAACATAACGGGTTTGGTCCCTATAGGGACCAAATCCGTTATGGGTCATGGGGACCAAAACCGTTATGAATCTTTTTACCACAGGGACCAAACCCGTTATGTTGCACAACCATGGGGACCATTTTTGGTACAAAAAAGTTTGAGGGATCATTTTCGTTAAATCCGGACGACCACAGGGACCATTTATGCAATTAACTCTAAAAATAAAAACAGGGAAAGCAAACCTTGTGAAGTGCAATCCCACGGTCAATAACTGGTGAAGCCTCAGTCAAACATGACATCCCAGTATACATTTCATTGTCCATAAGCAAAAATGCAATTGTTTTATCTCCAACAATCGACTGCAGTCGTTGCAACCCATAGAAAAACAAATCACAGAATTAGAGCCTTTGACTAATAATACTATTGAAAATTTTTAAGAAAGTTACTCCGTTCGTCCCATGAAAATGCAACATTTGACAACTTTTTACTTAGTCAGATAATAAGCTTTGACTAGGATCTAATTACCTCATTGTCCCTTGATGAAAAAAAAAATGTAAAATACCTGTGTACCAAAATTATATGTTGACAATTACTTGTAACAACCGTTAACATACATGGGATAAAAGATGTTTTGCCTTTTCTTGGAACAAGAAGTATATCTATTTACCATTTTGCATTTTTATAAGTCTCGTGTTTAAGTTAATTAAAAATGACCATAAGTAATTCTTTATTTACCTGATCATGACTCTCAGCATAAGCCACACATTTCTCGGTGTACCTCCTATTAGTCAAACTTCTCGCTATATCATTCATTGACCACTCATCCTCACTCTTATTCTTCACATAGTCAATCCATTTATCAGGAATCCCCATAGCTAACCGATAGTCAAACCCGACCCCACCTTCATCTACGGACCTACCAAGACCCGGCATCCCAGAAACATCTTCAGCAATCACAGTTACATCAGGAAACAACGAATGAATCAAATCATTCGCAAGCATCATATAAACAACAGCATCCACATCAGTCGATTCACTAAAATACTCATTATAATCTCCCGTAAATCCTATATTTATTCCATGATGATGATATAACATTGAAGTTATCCCATCAAACCGAAATCCGTCAAATTTAAACTCCTCAATCCACCACCGTAAATTAGATAAAAGGAAACGAAGAACTTCCCAATTTGAATAGTTGAAAAGCCTACTATCCCATTGAGTATGATATCCACGGTCCCCAGTATGAAAGTAGGAATCTTGGGTACCCTGGCCCACATCAAATCCATTAAGCCCGTCTGTGACATTGTTACTTACATGGCTATGAACCACATCCATGAACACTCGTATACCTAAGCTATGCGCTTTATCTATTAAATATTTGAGGTCTTCAGGGGTTCCTGATCTACTACTTACTGCAAAAAAGTTAGTGACATGATAACCGAATGACCCGTAATAAGAATGCTCCATTATAGCCATTAATTGGACGGTGTTGTAGTTGTTGGCATGAATCCGAGGTAAAACATTGTCTGCAAAGTCTCGGTATGAAGTTACTTTAGGTTCGGAACTGCTCATCCCGACATGAGCCTCGTATATTCGTGGTGCATCAGGCTTTGGTGGACGGGGGTAGTTAAATTCATACCTGCATTGCATGTCTCATATCAGATAAAAATCCAATTTTGAGTGATCAATCGTCATACTTACGGAAGTAGATGGTCAAGATGGTCAAGTTCAGGATGAGTGTAATACAAATAATATTATCTACCTTTCTGAAGCTGGTGGGTCCCAATAAACGCCATCATAAGGAGCAGCAAATTTTGAAGAGTCGACAATGGCATACTTTATCCAAGCTGGGATCCGATCAGCCCAAACTCCATTGTTGTGCTTGAATCTGAATTTGACCCTTGAATTATGAGGAATAGCTGAAGTTCCATTGACATCAGGAATCTTGATGGTCCATACTCCAAACTGATTTTTTACCATCTTATGGTTTGACCCATCCCACCCATTAAAATCCCCGATTAGTTGTGCTTCCCTGTCCATGTGTTAAGCTGACCCAGATCAGGATTTTAAACAAATCATTTGCAGCAAAAATGAAGGTGGAAATTTCGACCCGTTTGCTTATAAAAGACTCGAGTCAGGTTATTTATAATTTATGGTCAAAGGGGTAAAATTAAAAAACCTCCAGAATCATATTACTAAAAAAAACAAGGTCTTTCTTGAAATTATATAAGTTTTAACAATCATATTTGGCACACGTTAAAACATCGGCAAAAATCGTTTCAGATCAACCCGTACCAAAAAAATAGCCGTTTTTGACCCATTATCCAACCCGATTGACCCTCAATTTTGGCACCTCTAAGCAAAAAGGTTGTACAGAAACACTATGTGAAGAACATACTCGGCAGCTGGGGCCCATTCACGATAGACAACATTCCCTTCTTCTCTGTTAAGCCCAAATTTCAGATAACCTAACATATTATAATTAGTATGAGTAAGATGCTATTTCGTTTACCAGTTCACAAATTTATGTCAATAAAGGGTAGTTTAGACATCCGACTACAATCCAACACTCTTTTTATGCTATGAGTTACAAATTTTGTTTTATCTACCTTTTGCAAATTCTTCAAGGCTTCCCTCATTCTGATCAATAAGCATTTTCTGTTCAGTGAATCGCTCCATTCTATATTCTAAGTGATCTTTGTATGGTTTTAAGCCAGGATCTAACTCCATGATTCTTAAATTTTTCGAGTCTGCTTTTTTGCTTGTCATTGCTGAAAGTTCATCAGTCACAAGAGCAGAATCATGTTTTGCCTGAAAAAAAATGCGCTTCAACAATAAGACAAACAGATGATGGTGGCCAAATAAGCCATTCTAGCTCTACATAAAGAAGAAATGCCATAATATCAGTGGCGGTACCAAAGGGGGGGGCAGTGTGGGCAGCTGCCCCCACAAACATGTCAAATTCTTTTGAAAAAAATAAATTTTTTAAAGGTTTTTTTGTAATATTTTATATCTGCCCCCATATCTCAAAGTAAAAAAAAACAAAGCTGCAATATAGACAAGAAAAAGCGGCATCACTTTGCCCCCTCAATTTTTTTTTCCTGTTACCGCCCCTGCATAATATCATGGGAGCCCAAAATATAAATAAATACATTTTTACATGACCAGAGACCGTATAATTCCTTTAATAATTTTAGGTGGTGGACTAAAATCAATAAGATGCTATGGAGATGTAGGGAAAAGAAGAGGTAATAATTCTAACTTGTAACTTACTAAAAGGTAGACTTAAAATTTTTAATTTATTAGTGTGGTGGACTAAAACCGTACCCTTGTTTGAGTTGATAACAATCTTTGTGTGCGAATATGTCTGGCACTGACCTCCAGTTTTCTGGGTCCCGCGCTAAGTCTTGCAAGCTGCTGGGGAGTGACAATCAAGTTGCTTCCAGTGGCCTGTTATAGGAATAGCCAAAGGACAAAAAAGGACCCTGATTTTATCTTATAATTAATTGACTAAACAATATTTGTGATTATGATTATGTTAGGGGATTTTAAATATCAAGGCACACTTGCATTTACAACTTCAAGCATGCAGTGAATATAACTTAAGACATCCGGCAAAAATTAAACACCATATGAAAAAGTAAACCTCAAAATTTGCTTTCCAGATTACTAGAACAATCAGCTTTGTTTCATATTTGTAAAGAACTTTGAAATTACAAGTGAATAAGCAAGTGACACAGACATGCAAAGAAAAAGGCATAAAATATACATAATCTGTCCTCTAATCTGTGGCTAAAGATATAATTTGACTGTCATGGTCAAATTTGGTGACTGCTATCATCTACAATAGACAAATATATGCTGTGATTTGAAGGACCAAAAGGGTATTCCGTATCAAGTAATAACTAAAAAGTTATAGAAATGAACCTAAAACATAGTATCAATCTGTTTTAGTAAAAGAACGTGTGATTTTAAAGTTGATAAATAACCGGCTTGACTGCGACTGTCAATGTACAAAAAAAACAGACAATAAATAAACATCTAAACGTAATGCAGTGAACAAAAAAAATACAAATACAAATGCTGAATATGAAATGGTATAACTTCAATAACCACCAGTCAACGCTTTCCAGCGCCAACACCACCATCACAACTTTGAAATTACGTATTAAAGGGACAATGAATTCTAAGCTATACTAACATCTGGTGGCTATATTGCTTGAATGAGGTCAATCTTCCCAACCTAAGTGTTCAGACTCTTAAGGTTTAGACATACATTACATAATTTATAATATAAATCTAGATAGAAAGTGGTGAACTAAAAGCTAGACTGCATATATGTAGTTGTTTTTCCAGTTAGGATTGTAAACCGAGCCCAACCCTAATGCCAAACTAAAAACCAGCTCTTAAAAAAGATGTGTGAAATTACCAAATTACCCTCAACAAACAAATTCGAACGTGTAGATTGACAATGTTTGAAGTTGGTTAAGCATAATGAGTTATGACGGATATATAGGTCAAAAAGGAAACATTGGGCTATAAGCACATAGCTTAGAAAAATTACCGGACGAATAAAACTCATAAGCTGAAAATAAGCTGGTGTTTGTGTTAGCTTATATAGCGCGCTTATGCTTATGAGCTTATGCAGACTTAGAAAATATCATAAGCCCACTTTTTTTTGCTTATGAGCTAATCATAAGCTCAACTTGATTAGCTCATAAGCCGAATAAGCTTTTCCAAATTTTCTTAACCAATATAAAATCTCGATTAAACCCCTAATCAGCTCTAGGAATCAATGCTGTTCTAACAACATAACAAAAAAAGCCAAACAATCAAATCCAACAAAGATACACAATGAACAAAATCCTAATAGCTAATCATTATCAAAACCCATTTCTAAAAATGCTAAAAAACAATAAAAAAAAACAACTTTATTTACCAGTGATGAATCTTTAATAGAAAAGTGTGTTAAACCCCCAAGATCAGCTATACTCAAAGAAGCATACATTTTCACACACATATACACACTTGCTAAAAGGCTTGTTATATAATACTAAGTATTTGAAGGAAGGATTAATTAGAACCGTTAAAAAAGCAACTGACCTTGAATAATACGTAATAAGTCCAGATGTTGTTGTTAAAGCCAATGACAAAAATACATATTTTACAGGGATTTGAAGTGACCCACATTGAAGTCGTAAAGAAAAGCATATGTATGTTTTTTTCTTATATTTGATTATTAGTCTTTGGATGATTTCTTATGTTTGGTATGCTAATGGAAGCAAAGCATATGCTAGGAGTGGTTGTGTTATGTCATTTTGGAATGTAACAATCATAATAATATCTTTTGGCGAGGTAACTAAATTTGTTTACTTATTTAATTTGAAAACTTGTCTTCACAAATTTTAAAAGGATTACACAAGTTACTATTATACTATTACACATTTTAGAATCTAAACGACTTAGTATTTGACCCCATTTCACTATTCATTTTAATCACTGTAGCACTGTAGCTACAGTGTGGGGCAAAAAAACCTAAAAGATTTAGCCCAAAAATTTAGGCCGGCCCAAATAGTTTTTTTTTTTTTTTTTTTTTTAAAAAAAAAATTGTTGGCACAAAATAGGGAGGAAAAAAATATTACAAAAGTACCGACGCATTCAGATAAAAAAATATCCGCGGTAACATTTCCGAATTGACTTAAACA
>BQNB010090317.1:3642-23177 GCA_026074375.1 Tanacetum coccineum | reverse complement strand
CAAAAATTTCAAACCCTTTGAGATTTAGGATCTCAATTGATTTAAATATGCTAGAAAATTTAGGAGAAAATGTGGTCTGATTAAATACAAGCCGATATTGGAATCTATAATTGTTCCCCCTTAATTAATGAGGGACTTTGTTAGTGTCAGTTATGATGTGTTTATAAATTATTTGGAGTTTAACGAGAAACTCATGAAAAATTCATTAAACTGACACATAACACTGAAGCGTACATTAAATCGGAGTTGCATGGATATAAAGTAATCCATGCCCGGGAGAACTTAATCACCCGTTGTTAGGAACAACCATCTTTTTAGCGACGTGCTTTCCTCATTTTGAAGACCGGGTTGCAGTCTGAAATAACTGCAAACCATTTAGACATGTTTTGAAAAACTGTTTGAACTTCTGCTCGAACTTCATTTAAAGACCAGTGTCATTATTGAATGTAATTTCTAGATCCGTAAATGTTATCGATTTTTAGAAGACATGTCTTGAAAAATATTTTTGGTATTTTCAATTTTTTGATTTTTATGGTTTTTGTAGGTTTTATATTTTTTGTATTTTCTTTTCTTGGTTTTATGAAAAGTTTTATGAAAATGGAAAATCTTGTGGACCTGAATACAGAAATGAGGATGTCATTCAGTTCGTTGTAGAAGTCTGTAGTCAACAACTCTTAAGCTTCCACCACCCAAGCTTTCGCGGCACCTGAATATTCGACTTATTTTGAGCATCCTCATCTTGAAGCTTTGATATCTTCCCTTCTAACAAGTACATACTGATTAAGACCAAACACTTTCACAAAGCTTCCAATGCTAATGATGTCTTCAGTGGCCTTTGATCAACTTGAAGGAACAACTTTCTTCATACACTTCTGGTCATCTCAAAGTTTCTGAATAAGTTGCAAGTCTTGAAAAACTTCATTTTCCTGCACTTCTTGTAGGAGAAATACTGTGCTAGGCACGAACTGAGTAACCCATACACTTCTGGTTAAGGATAAGCTTCTGAATTAGCTTCCCCTAATTCATGCCACTTATTCTTTGTTTAAAAACTTTCATAGCTTCCCCCCAAACGATCAATCATCTCTTGAGCAGTTTCACAGCTTTCTTTCAAGCTTAGAATAATTAAGTGCACAACGGAATAAGTAGCAAACCACATCAAATATTACTGCTCCTTTTAAGAATAAGCATATTGATTATCAGTTCAGGGATATATTCAAATGGATCAGCAACAAATCCTCTCACGCTTAAATAATTCTTCTCATTTTTCTTCCCGCTAAAAGCTGAAGTAATGCATACCAAAAGTATCAAGAAAAATCTTCCCCCATGTAGCTGAAGAGATGCCACCAGTCTCATTATATGAAGCCCAAGCACCCGAAGTGCACACACTATCCCATTTATGAAGTCGAAATCGTAGCATCAAAATAACAAGTTGAAGCACTAATCATCTCTGCGGACTAACATCCGGCATATTCTATAAAGCCCGATCAAGTGAACTTGTTGTGCGTCCTTGATGTATACATTTCTCCCTCCAGGAAAGTGCAGATATGAATTGCTACACCAAAGTCAATTAAGTCCCGAGTGTACGCAATTTCTCCCTCTATGTAGTCGAAACGGTAACATCAAAACGGTAACATAAAAAATTAACTAAGTACCGGATGTACACATTTCTCCCTCCAGGATGATGACTAATTGAGGAATCATCATACAATTGTGTACCTCTTTTATCATTAGAGAAACTGTTTCTTACATCTCTTCCCCCACGTAGTTGGAATAATACACCAAAAGCCACACGTTGCAACACTGATTTTCTCTGCGGTTATGACTTTTGTCTTCCCGGAATGACCTTAAACAAGGAGAAGGTATGAAGTTCGTCACGTGTACCCGTTGAGCATTCAGATGTATGTCTCCTTCCCCCTTGCTGGTTTTGATACCTCAGAACCAGCAACACATTGTACGCACATATACTTGAAATCTTGTGAGAAGAATAAAATTAACCCAAATGAATCCTGTGAGAATCAACTGCTGATCAAATCTCTACTCGTTAACTCTCTCTGACTATCTTTACCACCCTTTATGTCGGCTATTTGAAGTGACCACTGATGGAGTAAACCCGATATACCAAACTTGAAATTGAAGTAGAATTTCCCGTTCTTGTGACTTAAGCTTGCACTAATGTTGGAAGAACGGTGTAGAGAATTTGTGCTCCAAGCAAATCTCTAAGTACTCTATACCCCTCCAAAGTATGAGACATTCATCACCTCTTGCGATTATCCACATCGTCTTCTGCGTGTGACACTGAGTACTACAACGTAACTCCTTTAAGTGATAGTTATCCAGGTCTTCAACCATCCACCCCGACTGCTGGTAACTAGATAAACCAAGTCTTCAACTTAAATCTTAAGCACGAGCAAGTTATCATTGAAAGTCATGCATCCAACCAACCCCGACTTCAAGATAAAATAAGAACACGCCTTCGTGAAATCCAACTTCAATCTCAAATAAGTGATACCCGATCAACTCCGTAGTCACTTAGAAAAAATGAATACCAAATCTAGCCATTAAAATTTAAGTTTTATGATTCTTTATACAAATTGATCCCGGTCTCGTCACTTAAAATAATCACTTTGTCACATTGAACCATTAACCAATTATCACTAAAAATTTAGTACATAGGCCTAAAAATCTGGATTAGCCTGTTTATAGTAAAAAATTCGCTCAGCCCAACATAACACCAACTCATATAGTCGGCCCAAAATTGTTGATAATATCCGGTCTACTACAAAAATCCAATACCTGGTCCAACTCATATACACGGATTCAATGCAATTACAAAAGTTAGGCCTAATTATTGGGTATTCTTCTTCCAGCCCAACACTTATTTCTGTGTTTGATCCAACACAGATCCAGCCCTCGTCCAAAATCATTCAACCCCTAATTTATAGGGATATATAAAAGAGTTATAACCCTAAACTCCTTTCATAGTCCTAATTGGACACACGCAGTCACCACTTACCTCCCAAAAATAGATCTAACTGATCCACTATACCGTTTCCCTTATCATTACTTCATTAATCATAAACACACAAAATCTTTGTCCATCTATCACGATAGCAGTCACAAAATTCATCTCATTTCTTAAACTTGTTAACATCAACGAAGCAAGAAGAAAAAGAAACCCCTATTAAGTCTTGAATGAACTCGAAGATACGAAGACCATTAAGTGACGACTAAGATCTTTATCAAAGGTCTCGGGTAGGTTTTGATGTTGTGTTTTCTTGAAATGAAGCAATGCTACAATCTTGGCCCAACACCCGAATCCAATAATACACGGCATGTAATACAAATGAATACCCGATCCATAATGCAAACCAATTAGGGATATATATATCACTAACAACCTAATTTTTCTCACAGTCATAACCCTAATCACACCAACTCTTTCACACGCAGCCACAAGAATCTTTGAGACTTCTCTCCCCATCCAAAATGCACCATCAACTCAGATCAAACACATCCCTCCAACAAATTGAATTAACCACTCTTATAATTGGTTGTGCAATTAACTAATACAATCTAAGATCTTTTGTCTTTTTATTTCGAGTCGGGTAGTTTGTTTGGAGAGGAGTTTGCGGGATTGAATAGTTATGGTGTTGGATGTGTTGTGATGATGGGATATAGGTTAGATGTTCTTGGATTTGTATTGATGAGTGCTTTGTGACGATTGGCTTATAGGTTAGAATTGGATTTGTGGCGTGGTTCTTGATGTTGTTGATTACTGAGGCCGAGTTTAAGTTTATGTTGTTTGGTGTTGTTGTCGTTGACTATTGCAGTTTACACGAGTTTGTCCTTTTTCTTTTTCTTTCTTTCAGTTGGTTGATACTCGGTTTGACCTGGCTGACTCAGTTGAGTCTTGACCGAGTCAACTCGGTAATAACCGAGTTGACTTGGTTTGGATCTTGGTAGCAAAACGCAACCAACCCAGAGGCAAAACGCAACCAGGGTCTTGGGGGCAAAATGCAAGCCTTCAAGACAAAACGCAACCAACTGAAATCTTGGGACAAAACGCAACTTGTAACAGACAAAACGTAATGTTTTGAGCCAAAACGCAACTACAAAACGCAGTCTGTCCTTTTGTACTTTTATCTTTTTCTTAAACCTAGATCTGGGTTTTTTTCTACTTCACCAAAACGCAACAAGGAAAAATAGATATAAACCCAGATTAGTTTACTAGAAGAACATGTTATTTTAGCACAAAACGCATGACAGAACTTGTAACAATAATAGACAACCCAAAACAACATGAATAGTAACTGAGTGAAGTACATGAATAGTAAAATGAACAACATGAACAGTATATGAACAGTACTCGGAACAGTAACATGAACAGTGCACACAAACAAATGATAAAAATGATAGATTTGGGACATGAGACCAACCGGATCATAAACAAAGTAAAACCGACCCAAAAGTGTAACCATGGCTCTTGATACTAATTGTTAGAATCAAAGAAATTCAGATCCGGTGGTCTAGGTAGCTCAAAGATGGAAGTAATCATCTTTAGAGAGAGAAAGTTAGAGAGAGAGAGAGATGGATGGAGAGAAAACTAGAGAAAACACACTTAGAAGTATGTGTCAAATGATTTTCACCAACACCCTCTCCATGTGTGGAGAGGGTTTAAATAGTTCTTACAAAAATGCCCCATAAAACGGGCTATAGTGTGGGCTTACAGTGGGTAAAGACCTAGCCCACACCATAAATCATACGATTACTAATAAAAACTATGAGTTATGCTAAATATAAGAAAGCATGGGGTGACCGAGTCTTTTTCTTAATCCTAACACTTTGGTTCGACTTTTGACAGTATAAAGTTATACAAGCACCACAAGGCATCGGTTGCCAGTTGTTTTCTGGTGGATACCGATCGAGAGGGATTGCCAATAATATTATCCAGTGGGTGATCTTTGCTCCATTTCCTGAGATGATGAAGTGTTTGAGAGACATAAGGAGATTTTGCTGAACTAAGATCCCCGAATGATGATGCTTCATAACTAGGTTCCGGAGCAAATACATTTATGAAGGGATGATTGTCAACAGGAGCAAAGGGATTTTCTTCCATGAGAGTAGATTTAGATGCAACACCTTGATGTAAACTTGGAGATTGTAATGCCGAAGATGATGGTGAATGACTTGGAGAAGGTGCATCTTGATCAATGGTAGTAGATGAAAGTGTACCGGTTGAATTGACTAGGACTAAAACTATTGGAGCAGGAGAGACCGGTCTTTCAATACGAGGAGGTTCCATGTATTCATTGAACATTGGTTGGAATAAAATCTCTAGTTCTTTATTTGTGGGGGGTACATAAGGTGTTGCAGGAACCGGATTTGGTACGAGCCCTGAACTTATTTGTCCAGGCGTCAGAATAGTAGGGGCGGGTCCTGTACTAATTTGCACACGAGCCATTTGCTCAGTCAGCTCATCGAATTGAACGTAAATAGTTTCCATGATTCGTCGGGTTCTCTTGTTGTAGATTCTATAACCTTTCCTGCTTGGTGCATAGCCTACGAAAATTCGAATATCAGTCGTTGGTTGTAATTTTCTAAGATCTTCGCGGTCATTTGTAGGGTAACAAAGAGCACCAAAGACACAGAAAAAGGTAAGATCAGGCTTCTTATCATGCACCGGTTCATATGGAGTTTTGTCATGACGGGTATGAATAAGGGATCGGTTTTGGGTGTAACAAGCAGTCACCACAGCTTCTGCCCATAAAAACATCGGAGCCTTGGAAAATATCAGCATTGTTCTAGTGGCCTCTCTAAGGGTACAGTTTCATCTTTCGACAATGCCGTTCTACTGTGGAGTTCTCGGAATTGTATTTTGGTGAAAAATGCTGACACGTTCATAATATTCAGTCAAATCTTTATTGACAAATTCTGTGCCATTATCGGTACGGACGTATTTGACAGTTTTGTTGAGACCGACTTGTATTTGCTTCAGAAATTTGATGACAACCTCTGGGGTTTCATCTTTCGATCTCAAAAACTTGAACCAAGTAAACTGAGAATAATCATCAACGATGACTAAGAGGTATTTCTTCCCATTAATTGTTTGCACTCGCATCGGGCCACATAAATCCATATAAAGGGTATTAAGAAATTCCAAGTTGGTGTTTTTAAGTTTGGGTTTGTGGGTATGCTTTTTGCTCTTTCCTAGTTGACATGCAGAGCAGAGATGATCTTTCTCAAACTTCAATCTAGGTAAGCCTCTTACTAGATCCTTTCTTGCAAGGTCAGTGATGGTGCCGAAGTTCAAGTGATTTAAACGTCGATGCCATAACCATGATTTGTTCTTGGAGGCTTTGGATAACAAACAGATTGGGGAGGACTTTATCATGTCTTCAACCGAGATATTGTATAAATTAGAACCACAAAAACCTTTAATTAATTCAACACCATCTGTGTCTCAAACATAACAAGTATGTTTCCTGAATGCAACTTCTAGGTCAGAATCACAAAATTGTCCGACTAAAAACAGATTGTGTCCTAGTCCTTCCACATAGTATACTCTGGAGATCACATTGTCACCAATCATGTAATCTCCATAACCCATAATAGCACCAAAGTGGTCATTCCCGAATCTAACTATCCTGATGAACTTTTTCATGTAATTCCTGAGCCATGAGCGATCTCCCGTTATATGTTTTGAACAGCCTGCGTCCAAATACCAAAGGACAATCTGTACGACCTGCATTTGAAAACAGACGAAGATGGAGAGTTTGGAAAGTTAGATCCCCAATTTTGGTTGGGTTCTTGTTGGTTAGCACAAGTAATGGCCTTATTCTCGTTTTGCTTAGCAGGTGCTACTTTGGGTTTAGTAAGCCTAGTTAAAGGGAACTGTTCTCCTAAAGTGAATATTCTGTCCGTGGGTCTCCATTGATGACCAATACTAGTAAGCACTTTGCTTATGAGTTTCCATACTTGCCTAACTTTCTTAGGTTTCCAAACTTGCTTAACTTTGCGCATAACATTATGAATATTATAAGTAGAGTGGGATGCCTTAACAGATTGCAAATAATCAACCACACACACATCATGATTTGCAGAAATTAAACATTTGTTACATGTTTGGCAAATAGAATCAGAATTCAAATTAATTATAGTACGCTTAGAGCTACTACTAGAATCAACACGATTCGTGGTTCTTAAGTTCAAATTATTTGTCTTAGGGTGTTCTTCTACTTTCTTCTTGTTAACACCTTTAGCTGGCGAGATCCTATTTTTCTTGGTATTGCTCCTAGGTTGTGATTCGCTGGCGTGCAACAGTTTACTCCTGGAGAAGGAGGCACAAGGACATTAGTCTTCTGAGTGTTCTGTTGCTTTACATGTTTATGTGTGTTACTATTTGACGTGTCACATTGTTTATCAAAAATAACTTGCTTTTTCCTAATTAAAGGGGTAGGAGCCTGCTTTTTCTCTTGTTGGTTAAAGGCTTTCGGACAAGTGCTAATCGCATATTCTAAGAGTTCCTGAGGGTGTTTAGTGTAACGGCAAGCAAAGACAGTTGATCTATCTAAGGGTATTTCAACCTTAGCTTCCTCTACTATTTTGCGAAGGGTTTCTACACTTTTTTTAAGATGTTTGAGATAATAAAGATGAACTTCCCTGTTGTTCCTATTGTGAGGGGGAATTGGTTCAACATCTATAGCATACTTACCGGGTGCAAGAACACTTAGTTTTACACACTCCATAGTGTTGCATTTCAGATTTTCATGTATTTGAACTTTTAGATTCTCATTTTCAGTTAGCAAGGCCGTTGTCTGTTCTATATGCTTAGCATGCGTGATTTTAATAGAATCATACAATTCCTTGTAATGCTGTTTAACTTTTTCATTCTCTGCCCTAAAAAGCTCATTTTGTTCTTGAAGAACGGAGACTTTTTCAGTTAATTGAGTGATCTGAAAATCTAAGGTCATGAAATTAAGAGTACGGTCTGCTTTACTACGGGTCTCTTTCAATTGAGAGATTTGTATTCTCAATTTTTTGATGGTGTTGTCCTTTCCTTGAATGGAAGCTTTTATTTTTTCAATTACAAAGACTGAGTCAAAATTAGGAGTATCTTGAGTGGGTGGAGATGGGTTGTTTCCAAAGCTTTCTTTAAGGTGTTGATACTTTAATTGTAAATTTAAGTGATTAACCTCAAGATTGGAAAAACGTTTTACTAATTCAGTATGATCATCTTTTTGAACCTTATCCCGTAATTTAGAAAGCTTTACTTCAAGTTCTAGACAACGTGTTTGAACAATGGTGTGGGCTTCATGCATTTCAGTAACTCTATATACAGTAAGCTTAGAATTCGTTGCAATATAGAACACTTCTTTGGACAAGCAATCAACAATTACATTATCATTTGTAATAAGGATATTTTTCCGCTCAATCTCATGCTTCCTATTTACAATATTTTAGTCAACTTCAGCTTCTAACTCCTCAAAAATGTCTTTCATTTCTTTAATTTCTTTAGTTAACTCCTTTTGGATTCCCTCAAAATGTTCTTTAATTTCTTTAATTTCTTTAGTTAACGCCTTTTGAAGACTAGTATCATGGACCAAGTGATACGCTGCAGAACCCTCCCTAGCCACTCAAGATCCCTCAAATGATTCTTTTTTCATTTCTCACAAAGATTAATACATTTCTATCATCTCTCTCACTCCGAGTTAAATGATATTAAAAAGGTGGCAGTGCGCTCCAGCCTCCGACTACTAAAACCAAAAAGTGTACTATAGAGTCTAGAGCCACGAGATCATCCATAAATATTGTTAGGACACTAATACAAACTATGCTTGCTCATCACACACTGTGATTACAAGTAAGATTTTAAGAGTCCTACGCATTATCCTCGTGGAATTGCCAGAACATCTGAGTGATAAGAAAGTACTCACAATGAAGATGGAAATCCTTCTAAAGCCAACATCAAACAAGCTCTTGGTAGGTGATGTCATGTTAGAAGACTTCTCTTCCAACTCTAAGGGTAATCGCACTTATGCGTACACTATCCTTTTTCTTGAGCTCAAAACTTTGAATGTCTTGTAAGAACAGCTCAAGACCAAGAAAAGTTGAATTTCTCGTTGTTAGGATAAGTTATCTTTATAGATAAACTTTCCTTTATTTGAAGTCTGGGTTATGTACTGATATTTGCACATAAGCCATTAAGAAAAATTAGAAATGACATGTTTTGAAAGCATTTGAAACTCCTGTTCGAACTTCATTTACACCCCCGTGTCGATATTAATCAACATTTCTAGGTTCGTAAATGTTATCGATACCTTAATATATCATTTCACTTCCATACAAATAGGTATGAATCAATGATAAGAAACCATAAGAAAAGAGATAAAAGAATGAAAGAATTTTAGAGAGAGAAACTAGAGAGAGAAAGTAGAGAGAAAATGAGATGGTTGATTACCTTGCACAAAATACAAATGAACCAACACCCTCTCCAAGAGTAGAGAGGGGTATTTATACTTTCTTACTAACCTAGGGTGACGCCTAGGTGTAGTGTTGTTGGGTCGGCTCGGGTTTTGGGCTTTAGTCCGCAACGTATACAATATTAGTTTAAATCACGAGCCCGACTCCCTTTTTAGCCAAATATAACGACTAATAAATAAAGACCGAGTTTCCTTGTTCGACTTAATATTTTGAGGCTAACAGGTGACATGTGAGATCCACTATGGATCAAACTTGTGACAAATGGAAAGTAACAATGGTGCGATTCTTTATGAATCAAACTTGTTCCAGGCAATGAATTGACGAATAGTTTTTTTTGAAAAACCTTTTGATGTGCTTAACAACTGATTTTTGAGCACATTGACTGTGTATATTTTTCAAAACAAATGTGTTTCTGATGAAATTTGATTTTATGATATAAAACCGTCGATGTGTCACAAAAACTCTTTTCTGAGTGACACGCGATTAACTTTCAAAACAATTTTTCATTAATCAGTGGGTTTTTAATTCACTGATTCACTCACTCCGTGATTTGTCTACTTTGAGACGCTCCGGTTTGAGAACAGCTAGCGCAGCTACGAAACCCTGTCAAGGAGATTATTTGGAATCCTACCTGATCACAGGAAGTATTTATATTGAATAACGGGGAACCGTGGTTCTTGCAACCTTATTCAATGAAAGTGAACAAAGACACTTTCGTTTGTTTATCACTAACGTACACTTGCAGGAATCCCCGACGGTAGATGATAGCAGCTGATGACAAGAGACAAGTCAATTCACAACCCCATGCTCACACTTAATATTCCTTATCAAAGACATCATGATAACTAAAAGACCTACAACACAGCTTCCGCAACTCTGATGTGTGCTATCATGATCCATAAAAGTGTGAGCATGCCGGTCTGAAGGTCACAACATCACATGGAGGCAATACTACCACAAGGATGATTTAGAGATTTACTATGGCTGATGATCTCAAAGAATGCTCAAAGATCACATAAGTCAAGGGAACTACGCTCAAATGCTACTACAGTATGTACAAAGAAATCAATGCATGAAGAATCAAAGACTACGAGCTGAACACAAGAAATAGATAGCTGAGCTTAAATTTGTATTTTCTGGGGTGACCTCCTTTAAGGGGAGATTGTTAGATATTAGAAAAAGACTCGGTCACCCTGTGTATTTTACCGTTTATTGTTGCTCGTAGTTAAGCAGTTAATGTATAATGTTTGGTAATGGGTCAGGTATTAAACCCAATGTGTTAGCCCTTCACCAAGGCCTTAGGCCTGTTTCATTGTAACTATATAAGCCTCTTTCATGACATGGAAGAGGGGGGTTAGTCATTTCATTAATATAAGTTCATTTTCTCACTCTAGAAAGTTCTCTCTCACTTTCTCTCTAGAACTTGGCTAATCCATTAGTCATTTGATTATGTTATGATTTCCAATATCCTACATGTTCCTTCTTTTTCTTGGAGTAGATGAGTATATCATCAATAAATACAATCACAAACTTATCCAAATATGGCTTGCACACCCGATTCATGAGATCCATAAATACCGCCGGTGCGTTTGTCAAACCAAATGGCATAACTTTAAACTCATAATGACCATATCGAGTTCTGAATGTCGTCTTCGAAATATATTCTTCACGTACCCAAAGTTGGTGATAACCTGATCACAATTCTATCTTAGAATAAACACTGGATCCTTGTAGTTGATCAAATAGATCGTCGATCCTTGGGAGTGGATAATGATTCTTCACCGTTAGCTTGTTCAGCTATTGGTAGTCGATGCACATTCGAAACGATCCATCCTTCTTCTTGACAAATAAGACCGGAGCTCCCTAAGGTGAGGAACTAGGTCTTATGAAGCCCTTGTCATTTTTAAGTTTAAAATCCCTTTTAGCTTCTTTTTAGTTTTCTTTAAATCGTTTTTGCATTTTATGCGTAGATGAATTAGAAAAACTAAATCCAAAAAAAATCTTTAATCCATTCAATTCGCGAATCACAAAACGTTTCGATTTTTCTATTTGCACCTCATGTGAAACGACTCACCAGGGGCTTTTGGATTTTCCTTTTTGGTCAAAAGGGAATTTTCTTTGAGTCTTTCCGGAATATTATCGTACTATATTGAATTATAATTATGATATTCCTTATTTATACTATATTATTTATTATATTCTTAAGGGTTAAATCTCTAGGTTATCAGGATAATTAACTCAATTCCTATTGTGCATGCACCATCTAGGTTGTCTATTCCATCTATACAATCCCAACTAATCTTTGATTCCCACATGTTTGCTTTCAAATTAATAGGTATGGCTCCAAGGATTCTACCATTTTTCTAAACACTAAAATATCTTTAAACGGGTTAACCTCGGCATCCCTAGCTATGTCCTATTCTCCGGCACATGGTTATCCTAAAAGTCACTTTTCGCATAGTATGGGGGTTTTCGGGCTCCGAATTACCTCTTCCACTATGCGTGGTTTATATGATTCACGTTTTCCAATGGTAGTCTAATAAGGCACATTATCTTCACTAAAGTTAAGTTCTCTAACTCCAAATATTGACCTAGCAAGTCCTTCTCCTACCGCTATTTTGACTTTCTTATAATCGATTACGGTATTGGTGGTTGCTAAAAATACTCTTCCTACTAGTAAAAGGCAAGTAGGTTCTCTTTCCATGTCTACTATGCGAAAATCCTCAAATAGTTCTAATTTTTTCTACATGAACCTCAACATTTTTCATGATTCCTACAAGGTACGACTTAGTTTCATCCGCTAATCCTAGGAAATCACCGGTTTCTTCTAATAGCCCTATCTTAAGCTTTTTGAAGAGGCTTAATGGGATTAAATTCAGACATGACCCTAAATCGGCTAGGGTATTAAAAGACTTGGAGTCCCCTAGTCAACAAATTAAGATGAATAATTCGGGATCCTTCATTTTCTTCGATGCTACACTTTGAATGTATTCGGACCCATTTTTCCTAGCTCTAAACTAACTATGTATTTATCTAAGATGGCATCATAAATTAGAAATGAGCTAGAATTTCAAGAACCGGTTAGTTGAGATGCAAGTCCGCGAACTCATCTTCGATAGCTTTTTCGGGTCCTTGTGGGGTTGGTATAACAACCCGTATTTTTCATCAACGTAATTATCCATCTACTAAATTAGATGCATGGTAATATCTATCTATTATATATACCACCTTTATACAAGGAATTTTTTTGCTTTATCTCATTATGCAACGTAAACGCATCTCTAAAGTAAACGAGCTCACACAACCTCCACCAATGCCATCTATATCTATGTTTATATCATGTAAACATTATAATATGTCAAGTCTATATCCTAATATCATTTTTACCAATTACATTATCCATTTAACGTACTTTTCAAAATGTTAACAAGCATTAAACGTTAACGTTTATATTCAAAACCCTAAATATATGTATATGTATACATATAAAATAAATGTAAAGCCTTTTATGCATGTGTACAACAGTATCAATAGACCAATACAACATCTGGAATATCTTTTCTCTCCTGAATCAAGTTACAACTTTCTCTAAAGACAACGTACAAGCTAATCATGCCTACAAAACCTAATTTGGTCATTTAAGCTCCTAAATGTGTTTATAACTTTCATACCACTTTAGCATAGGTAAAGCACTAATGATGACTTCTAAACTTAAATCTTAAAAACCCCTAATTCATCCTAAAAACTTAATCTAAAACCTAAACCCTTAACGAAACCCTAACAACCTAATTGCTCTTTAAACCTAAAACTAAACCCTAAACCTTAAAACTAAGCCCTAAACCTTAATCCTAAACCCTAAAACTTAATCCTAACACTAATCCTAAACCCTAATCTATCCTAAACCCCAACCCTAACTCGAATTAAAACAAAAATTCCAAACCCAAAACCCTAAACCTACCCGACACCCTTTTTGCTTCATTTTAACCCATTTTTAAGCAACCAAGCACCTCAAGCACCACCATGACATCACCTAGCAGCCACACAAGCACCTCCATCACTCTTGCATCACAAACTTGGGCACCAAGGTGGTTTGTCACCTCCTGGGTTAGCCGTGACCGTCTAACACCTTCCACCTCTTTTATCTAGTTTCCTAGCTCTCAGGACTTATCTCTAGGCTTCATTGGTTATCACTCTACAACCCTTAACCCTTAGACATCAAGTAAACTTGGGCACTAAGGCTTGTTTTACCCCTATATATAGCCGAATCCAAGCAACCATTCAAACACACCTCAAAACTCATTAATTACAACAATGGAGTCTTAAATTAGATCAAGGATCAAGTGAAGTCTCTAAGCTCATAATAGAAGCCAAGAATCAAGAGAAAGGAACCCTTGAAGTCGTTACTAGGCGTACGAACCCGAAAACCCCATTTCGACCCATTTTAGCTCAAGTAAGCTCAAAATCTTGTTCAATAAGCTTATAATTTGTATTAGAATGTTCATAATACTCTTAATATCATATATGAACTCTTGTTAAAGCCTTGAATCCTCAAACCCATGCGTTTTTATTAAAACCCTAAAAATGACCCGTTTTGATTTTCTTGCTAACGAATCCTTTTTCTAAACTTTTGTTATGTTAGAACATCTTATTTTAGCTTAATCTAATAAGCTATAAAACTGTAAAAAATCATTTGGAACCCTAAAATAAGCTTGCATGGCTTTTTGGACTTGATTTGTAAATTATTTCCATGCAAGGGGTATATATCGTAACTTTCTGAAATTTATAACTAAAGGGGCTGAAAATGTCATTATTCCAAAGTTATAACTATAAGGACCTATCTTGCCAAGTTCTAAAGTTAAAGGTTTAAATTATATATACTTTATATATAAAGGACTAAACTTGTAAAAGTTTATAAACCAAGGGTATATATTGCCATTTTTGCAAACTTAAAAATATAAAATATAATATTTTTATATAAATTAAAATTATATATTAATATTATAAAACCCAACACAATTATCGTTATTAATCATCGATCGGCGCAGTATAAAATAATTACGTTATATATTTAACGTAATTTATCATCGACTAACTTTTGAAGAAACTTATAATCTTATCGTATCACGCTACTAAGGAGCTTCATGTGAAGAGATTCATTTGGGTATACGTTTTAACGAGTTTGTTGGATTTATGATTTAAAGTCGTCCTGGTCTCAAACCTTTGACTACATGCCTTCTGAATTCTGATGATTTTTGTACCAACAGTGATTACAAATATTTCCATAAATTAATAAATCAAAGTAATACGTTAAACTTAACATAAACCATCACACTAAGACTTGACATATTACCCCAGGTTGCGTGACGAAGCCGTTACTTTCATTTCATATACTTTTGCCATCAATCAGATTTCCCTGTACTGTTAAGGTGAGTTCATAGCCTCGCATTTTAAATCTTCTAATGTTTTCATAAACCCGCGAAGGGGATACATGCTATAAACCATGAATACGAGTATTTTTCCAACTGTATGCTATCCTGATATATTATTGCCTAAGTCCTTACTTTTGCCATTAAGACCCCACTATCATGAACCGTTAATTACTTTTCGGAGTAAGCGCGAATGCTGTGAATAGATCTATTTGGGACTGAGCTTCCCCGTTGGTGTACCTATACTTTCTGGTAACCAAACGCACTTCATTTGAAACACTATGCGGGTGTTTGGCAAAGGCACCCGTTGGGGCAACTTATTGTGATTATTGATTATCTCAAGGTCTCGGTGCATGAGCTTAAGGGAATAATATTGTTTTCTTTAATAATTGTACTCATTGCAATTATTACACTTATGGGTGTATAACATCGTAACCCACTATTGAACTTGTATTCAAACTGTTTACCATAAACCTATGAATATCACTCAACCATTGTGTTGACCTTTTTAGCATGTTTATCTCAGGTAATTGAGCAACTTATGGCACAGAGTGGCACAGACTTGAAGATGGCTAAACTGTTATCATTCAAACTTTATGTTTTCATGTAGATTTTGGGACCTCTGTTTGTAAAAACTCTGATGAAATAATGAATGATAACTTATCTTTTAAAAACGTCTCTTTTGAGTCATTTTCTATAATTATGACTGTTGTACTATGAAATAATACCCCAGATTAGCTTTCGCTGTTATATGTCAAAAATGGGGGTGTTATAGATTGGTATTAAGAGCTGTGGTTATAGAGAACAAGGTTGAAACCTTAACTATAACTACTTTTCTTTTTCCATCCAAGAAAGTCCTCCGTGCCACTACATTTCTGGAATTGTATGTAAAGTACATAACTATTATACTATTACATAAATAACTTATGTTATTTACCACTAGGTTGTTAACGGAATGATGTCCTCTCCTAGCCACCCTACTTCCAATATTGAGGATGCTTTTTCCTCTAACTTTCTGGACTATATCCCTGCTTCCCCGGACTATGTCCCAGCTTCACCAGGAAATACTTATTCTAGCTCTTCAAATAACTCATTTGGTTTAGTTCCAATAGCTTCACCAACTCTTTCACTTTTTCATGATGACCCCTATATGAAGGTCATGCGTGCATACTATGCTAAAGAATCACCTATTCCACCACCAACTATTGTGCCTCCATCTTCAATGCTATCTCCAATGTTTAATCCTCAAGAATTCTTTCTTCCTGAGGAATTATTACCACTTAATAAATGAGGTCGTGACCGATCATCCTCCTCTATCTTTCTGCCCTACCTCAAAATCTTTGAGGATAGGAGAAACGCTCTTGTAAGACAAGTTTGGAAGTCCGAGGAGGCAAATTGAGGAAATTTTGAATCACCTAGATGAACTCTCTCTCGACCACATTGATCACATAGAAGACAAAATACAAGGTCTCAAAAATGGTCGGGTGATCATACAACAAGATTTTGACAATCTGGAAGCTAAACTTCAAAAGTCTCATGCTCAAATTACTAAACTTCAAAGGAAGCAAATGGGAAATAACAGCAAGATTACTCTGGCTCGCTTCAGGATTGCTAATCTAGAACAAATCATCGAAGAATCCAAAGTTGTCATCAACGCTGACTAATGAAAGTCTTTCTGGATGGCAATCTATTGACTCAAAGAACAGCCAGAAAGGACCATCAACTACTAGATTAGATACTAGTTATAGCTTTTGCTAGAACCTAGCCACGAGATATGTGGTATAAATAACAACACTTGTTAAATTTCGACTATGTACAATACAAAGGCAAGTCGTTCTTGATATAATATAATGGTGATCCTGTTTCATATTCATTTTGTAACCTATATTTCATCTCCGTCTTCATCATTATGAATCATACCATGACTTCTAAATAAATCATAGATACTTATTTGATATGAATTATCTATGATATCACTATTGTGACAATGTTTATTTTTGAACCTTACGCATTATAAGGAACGAATTGTGATATCATTCTCATTACGTGTTGTCTTATGTTGATAGAATGCCTCCAAAAAGGACATCAACATCTGAAGCACTAGCCATGACTCAAGTTGCCATCAGGAAACTCGTTACTGACAGTGTTGCCACAGCTCTGGAAGCCTCTGGAAGCACAAGCCGCTAACATGGCAAATACTGATAATACCACCAGACCAAGAGAAGCTCCTATAGCAAGACAGTGTAGCTACAAAGAGTTCATGAGCTGTCAACCTATCAACTTTAAAGGTTCAGAAGGCGCTGTTAGTCTCGTCCGCTGGTTTGAGCGAACTGAATCAGTGTTTTCCCGTAGCAACTGTACCGAAGACTGCAAGGTAAAGTTTTCTATTGGTACTTTAACTGAAGAAGCTCTATCCTGGTGGAATTCTTTTGCCCAACCTATTGGGATAGAAGAATCTTACAAGATTACCTAGGTTGAATTCAAAAAGCTTTTGATAAAGAAGTATTGTCCCCGAACTGAGGTCCAGAAGATGAGATGTGAATTTTACCATCTGACTGCGAAGGGGAATGATCTCAAGACATATGTGAGAAGATGCCAGGAATTGGCAACCTTGTGTCCCACTATGGTGCCAGATTATGAGAAAATGATGGAAATTTTCATCGGGGAATTGCCTCGAAGTATTGAAGGGAATGCTATCGCCTCTAAACCTCAAACTCTAGAGGAAGCCATTAACATAGCCCACAGGCTAATGGATCAGGTAACAAAGCACACTCTAGTGCAAGTATCAAGTGATCACAAACAAAAATTTGACGACAGAAGGACTTTTAATAACAACAACTACCGTAACACTAGCCACAACAACATTTACAATAAGCACAACTACAAAAGGAAACATAGACAAGAAACCTTTAGGTCTTATGTTGTCACTCCAACTAAAAATAATAGGTATACTGGAAACCGTCCCTTGTATAAGAAATGCACTCTGCATCACATAGGACCTTGCACTGTCAAGTGTAATACTTGCAACAAGGTGGGCATCTGACCAAGAACTGCAGAAACAAAGGGCCAGCCACTAGAAGTAATCTGCTACCTGGCAACCTTATGTCCCACTATGGTGCTAGATTCTAAGAAACTAATGGAAATTTTTATCGGGGGATTACCTCGAAGTATTGAAGGAAATGTTACCGCCTCTAAATCTCTAACTCTAGAGGAAGACTCGAACGTAGTCACGGGTATGTTCCTTCTAAACCAACATCTAGCTAGAGTGTTATTTGATTCTGGAGCCGATAAAAGCTTTCTATCTATATCTCTTGCCTCTATGCTAAATATTCTACCCATTACAATAGATACCTTTTTACAATATCGAAATGGCTGACAGAAACCTAGTAAGCACAAACACCGTTATTCAGGGTGCAATCCTGACCTTGTTAAACAAACCTTTCAAAATTGATCTTATGCCAATTAAACTCGGTAGTTTCGACGCCATCATTGATATGGATTAGTTATCCAAGTATCATGCTAGAATTTTATATGACGAGAAAGTCGTCCACATCCCAATCAACGGTGAAACTTTAATCATCCGAGGTGATCGAAGTAAAACCCGACTAAGCCTCATATCCTGTATAAAAACCGAAAGGTATATATCTAGGGGATGTCAAGTTTTCATAGCCCAAGTAATGGAAAATAAGTCAGACGATAAACAACTAGAAGACATACCAGTAGTCAGAGAATTTCTGGAAGTTTTTCCTAAAGATCTACCTGGCTTACCCCTAGTTCGTCAAATAGAATTTCAAATCGATTTGATTCCAGGAGCGGCACCAGTAGCCCGAGCACCTTATAGATTAGCTCCTTTAGAAATGCAGGAACTATCTGATCAACTTTAAAAGGTAGAAGACCGAGGTTTTATACGACTAAGTACTTTACCCTGGGGAGCTCCTGTCTTATTTGTTAAAAAGAAAGACGGATATTTTAGAACGTGTATCGATTACTAGGAGTTGAATAAACTTACCATAAAGAATCGTTACCCATTACTCAGGATTGATGACTTATTTGACCAACTTTAAGGTTCGAGTGTCTACTCTAAAATCGACTTAAGATCAGGCTATCATCAACTGAAAGTAAGGGATGAAGGTATTCCAAGACTGCTTTCAGAACACGATACGGACATTATGAATTTCAAGTGATGTCATTTGGTTTAACTAACGCACCTGCTGTATTCATGGATCTCATGAATCGTGTGTGTAAACCATACTTGGATAAATTTGTGATAGTGTTCATCGATGATATTCTCATCTACTCTCATAACAAAGAAGAGCACACAAATCATCTGAGAATAATCTTGGAATTACTCAAAAATGAGAAATTATATGCCAAGTTCTCCAAGTGTGATTTCTGGATTCATATCGTGCAATTTCTTAGACACTTAATTGATAGTCAAGGACTTCATTTTGATCCCGCCAAGATTGAAGCATTTAAGAATTGGGCATCTCCTACTACACCCACAGAAATACGTCAATTTTTAAGACTTACCGGCTATTATCAAAGATTTATCAAAGATTTCTCAAAGATTGCAAAGTCTTTAACTGAATTAACCTATAAAAATAGGAAGTATATCTGGGGCGAAGATCA
>BQNB010090316.1:0-23658 GCA_026074375.1 Tanacetum coccineum | reverse complement strand
TATTTTCACATTCTTCTCTCTCCTCAAACCCATCTTCTACCTTCAACTTCATAGTTCATACTTCATTAATCTTAGTTCTTACATATGCATCTTCATACTTTTCTATCTATCATAAGGTAACATGAATATAAAATTTGATGCCCCCAAAATCTTCATGTCCTGGGCCGTCGCCCAGCTCGCCCGATACCAAATCCGGCCCTGATTGCTTGGCTACATAATTTTATTAGTATGTGTTATCCTTGCTGAGAGTAACAACTGTGTTATGTTCGATCCATAAGATGCAAGTAATGCCTGAAATAATGCGTGAAATAATGATCGTTATGATTACCGTCGCCAAACACTTCATACTAACAATAGATTTGCACATATTAATATAAGTGGTGTTCATCTCGGGGAATTATTTAGTCCATGGTTGTTGACCACAACAATTCATCTTCAAGTTGCACGTATAAAAAGCTCTTTGTTAAAATAAGAGTGAAAGATAACAAACTCAAAAGAATAGATTTTATATAATTGCATAACACGTCGAAAAAATAGTAACTCATCGCATTTCGTTCCAAAATAATTGTATTTTTTTACATCAACAAATATACAATCTGATTCATATATTACAAACTCAAACTTGACTATTCCCTTCACTAACAAAAATATTTAAGTTTTATTTTTCGTGCACACGGCCAAAACAGTTAGCCATGGCTAACACAGTTAGCTGCGTACATATAGTAAAATGTTATTAGGATCATTAAGTTAAACATGCATTGTCGTATAAGCTTTTACAAATTATGCTTAAATGTAACTATGTAAGGAATACGTACACAAACGTGTTACAACTTTCTTTATATTCCCACTTTTATATGTTACTATCATTGATTGAGTTGCTACAACAATTCATAGTAGAATTGGTACGCGATTTATAGGAGATAGATACTGAAAATTCAGTTACATGAAAAATTCTTTTTTGTATGAACCAGACTTGCACCTACTGATGAGCGATCATTACAACGAAGATATCATGTTGCTCCAATATAAGCCTCTGATCTCAAGTAAATCACAACTTACAAAAACTAAAAACGATGTTAAAATCACCATAATAGTTTTTCTGTTTTGGCGATTGAAGCTAGCTACAATGACACTCCAAATGAGAAATTTCTTATTTTTACTGATTAAGAGTAGCTTACTTGAAACATGTGAATTAAACTCACTATGAAATAGACGCGGATCATACATAATGATTCGTGCATTGAAATCACAATTCATCTTAGTTGCAAAACAAAAATAACTATCATAATGTATCTTCAATGTTGTCGTATCACTTACGACCTATCATCAATATTATGATACCAAAGACACCTTCTCACCATTGATCGTGAAAGAAAGTTAAGCTTTTTTTTGAGATATTTAAACATGAGGTCTGCTATATTAGCCATGGGGGTTTCATATCGTTTGCAAATTTGAAATTCGTAATTGGTGAAGACACAAAAGTGGACTATATATAGTCACCAGAAACCATAACTTGTAAATGAGATATATGGCTAACTTGATTATCTCATTTATTGTCAAATTTCAAATTTAGCATACCAAAAGATAGACGTTACCCACTTTTATTCAAAATTGCAAATGAAAGATCATGCGAGGAAAACTCAACATTTATTCAAAATTGTGACAAATGAAAGGATACATGAAAAATCATAAAACATTGAAGTCATTAAGACTCCACAATAAATATGAGGACTCAATCTTTTATAATATAAGATAAGATATTTGCACTGAATGTATTTTAGAAGGGCTAATGACTTGAAAATGTATCCAACTTGTCATTTTTTGTTATTGTATGTAGCCATCTTTTTTTTTTGTTATTGTATGTATCCAACTTGAAAATTCGACCTATTATATGTAGTCTGTTACCTCTCATTTGCAACGTTAGTCCATTTAACTAACGAACAGTTGCAACGCTAGTCCAATTAATTTTTTTTTATTTCGGTTTCAGTTTACGAGCAATAATAAAAAAAATTTAAAAATTAAATGAAATTTCATGAAAATATTAGAGAGCATATATGATATTTTTTGCATTATTATTGCAAAAAGTTACTAGTAAATTTGAAGCTAACATTAAAGATGCTTTTAGTGATGCATGACTCCAAAATGGTCTCAAGTCTCAAATTTGCATGAAAATGGTCAAACTAAAAATGGATGACTTAACTTGTTCTTGTTATTTGCTTTCATGACATTGAGGTTGGTAGATGTTCCTAGGGTCTGGCTTGGTGTCTTACACGTGTTCCATTGTTTCAGTGAAAGCATTATTGCTCACAAATCGTTCTCACTTTTATGTGTTTGCCTACTTTCAACTTTGGTTCTTGCCTAATCTTTCATCTAATATAGACTTTACCATGGTCTATAAAGGAGGAACATCAAGGTGGTCTAGCAAGTCCATGATCCAGTATCTAGAATTGGTCTAGCTGAACTGGCGTAATAACAGTAACAATTATGAAATAGGTCAAAATGTTGGAAACCAATGTGCACGGAGCTTCAACGTGGTCCATCTCTTCATTATGAAATGAAAAGGTGTGTGTGCACCACGTCAACCGATCATTCATAGCGAAAACACTTCACTTGCCGTATATACATTCCTCGCATAACCTATTACAATCTGTGATCAAAGGAAACACCTTAGCAGTTTTGAGTAATTAAAACATCTGGGCTTGACAATCATCATGCCTTATATATAGAAAGAAAGGGAAAGACAATTTATCGGCGAAGATAATGATCATAAAAGATACAAATTATACGTTGAATAAACTTTCATCCGAGAGCATCCCCTCCCGCGCACTTGACCTCATAGAACGTGCTTTTCCTTTCAAATTAAAGGTGATTGAACTGCACCAAAAAAAAACATATGGCCATCCATTTAATTTTAGTACTAATATTGTCCAAATACCCTTACTATAAAACCATGATAAGTACTGTTGGTATATTTGTATTGTGCGTACGTTCATCTTGTTTCTAGCTTGCATATATACGCAGAGAATGTGTAGTTACTTTCGTTATGAATTACGTACACCAATAAGTCTTTTTCGATACAACTCATCATCTATTCGTATACACAGTAATTTTTTTCTTCACTCGAGAACAATGCTTTATAAGGACTGCATCTAATTTTTCTTTGTCATTTCATATAATAATCGATTGCTCGATCGTTATTTACAATAATACCAATTTGATTAATCCATAATTCTAAACATACATTAAGTGGTAACATATGCAATAGCGATTTATATCTAATGGAGATATATAGCTACACACCTAAATAACGTTAGTTTTGAAACATAATTCCAGTAATCATACATTATGATGATCTATTTATCATTGTCAATGCTTTTTTTTTGAACGGCGGAAAGAATATATATAAAAAACTCTAACAAGATGCTAGACGGAAGTTACAAAATTTTACAACAAGTTCTTACAAGCCAAAATTGGATCTCGGATCCAATCAATCCATAAGGGATGCGACTTTTTGAGCCTACGGGTAATCCATGAGTGTGAGAGAAGCTTGATTTCTTCCTCTAAAATGTCTTTACGAGGGGGCTTTAAGTCAAAACAAACCCGGTTCCTAAAACGCCAAATAACCCATGTGGTAGCCTGGACAACGACATCAAAACATAATTTCGATAGGGTATTAAGATTTGTCAATGCTATATTTCAAGGATTCAACAATGTATGTTTTTGTCCCATAAATTTCTAATTGGTATGGGACCCTAGAGATGTATGCAATAAAGGTGCTATGAAATGAAAATTATGATTACACATGCATGCATAATGATGGAAATAAAGGACATCAAGAGGGTAGTTCGTAAAAGTAATTTGCATATGTGATAAGTGTCGGTGCTGTATTTATGTATTGAGTTTTTACCAAGTCAAATGGTGTCGGCGGATGGGTCCGAATCAACATCACATATACGGACTAAAACCTAACTACCTTCACCAGAACTCCAACTTGTTAGGTTGTCTTGCGTAGTAAATGACTGAAACGATGAAAAATTACACAACGATACGATCTACTTAGTTGTTATGTAATCTATGTTCTCGAGTACTCTGACGGCCTAAACAATTTCATAAAAGGTTAGCATGTTCGACGGACAACTCTAACATAGTTGTTAGGGAAAGAATGAAAGGCCTCTCGATCTTTTAGCCCGTTATATATGTATGTCGTATCTCACCATATTCTTCGAGGTTTCAAAAAGGTAAGAATATGTGGATAATTTATTGAGTAGGCTCGTTCACCCCTACTTTGTGTTCCATTTTTTCTAATACCTTATGCGTAATGAACTACATTTGATTGCTAAAAACTACAACAGCACCCCCATAGCTACAATCGTTGAGTGAGTCATGTATGCCCCCCACATTATAGAAAGGCAGCCAATTGTGGGCCCATTCGGGTTACCGTTTATCAACCTTTTGCACCCAACAATGGTGACGGACCACACGACACTATGGGTAACATTGATTTAGTTTCATAGAATGCATCTATTCTCAATATGTATACGAATTGTAATTTGAGTGCTAGATTAGTGATCAAACAGATTCATAGGATCATTTAGGATAAGGCTCATCCTCCCGAGTTAAGTTGAACATGGAAAAACCTCACTCGTTTACCCAGTTTGATAGGATCGTATACCCAGTGAGCGTTCTTCACGGAACAAATTAATAAACTACATATGTTGTACATGTTTGTTAAATAAATGGAGGTTTTCATTCATACAAATAGAATTGAACCCTACTTGTACTGGATAATCCATATCAATCATGTCGCACTCTTAGCTATAACTCGAAACAACATAATCAGTTTTTGTAACATAAAACAAGTTTCTTAAATCTCAGTGATACTGACACATGGAAAGGCAGCTTGAGCATAGACACATGTGAAACACACTACAACTTGGCACCAATAATGCTCCACAAGAAACGAATGTACGTAGTCTATAATATATTTGCTACTGAAAAACTGGAATTAACATTAACCCATAAACCAAAAGTTCGACCCTTGGCTGGGTAGCTAGCTCCAATAATAAACTTTGAGTTTGGAAATAAGCAAAATAGCTATATAGATCATATAACCCTTAACCAGCTAATTGCCAATGCCAGCCTATATGATAGTTATTAGTAACTAACGACCCTATAAAAAAATATACAGCCAAAATGGATCTGGGCCTTGATTGAGATTTTTTAACTTACTTGGTCCCACTCTTTAACACACTTAAACGGCACAACATTTAGGTTTAGGTATGAGGCACATAATAGTATAATCTCTAATATGGATTGAGCTTGGCTTGGATATGACAAACTATTACGTACGTACTCACTACAACAATCGCCTTTTTCTCTGGCGAACATTTGAGCCTTTCCCCAGCGACTAAAGTTTTCCCCAGCGACAAGTCGCTTGGGAATGTTCGTTGGGGAAGCTTCGTAAGGGATTCTTTCCTCAACGATAATCCCCAGCGACGAGGTGGGACCCACTCATTTTTCAGTCAAGGAACTAGTGCCACGGTGGCACACTTTTCCCCGGCGACATGTCGCTGGAGAAAACTTTCCCCAGCGACAAGTCGCTGGGGAAAGTTTTTTTTCACGTTTAAAAAAACTTTCCCCAGCGACTTGTCGCTGGGGAAAGTTTTTATTTCTATTTTACAATCAAGTTTCCCCAGCGACTTGTCGCTGGGCAAAAGTCTGCAATTTTTTTTAATACAGCCTAGCAGGCGTTTTCTAGATTTTTTCGGGAATTTTTCGGGAAAAAATCTACCAAATAACAAACCTGTACCAAAACCTGTATAGACTCACCACAACTTGTACCAAAACCAAAAGATAATAAAGCTAAATCGTTCAAAATCCGAATAAGTCTACAAAACGGGGCTTCCTAGTCATAAACGGGGCTTACAAGTCAATATTCAACATGATACGATAGGGAAACAAGTGTTTAAATATCGCCAAGATGAACCTAAAGTACCAATGTAGCATACTAATAATATATAACACAACTACCTCTCGTCGTCGCCATCCTCATCCTCGCCCTCCTCATCATCGCCACTCTCCTCGTCATCACCACACCCGCCACTCCCGCTAGCACCACCCGACTCAAACTCCTTAAACATATCCGACTACTTGGAGTCTGGTTGATAGCGTAAGCACTAGTCAAATTTATATATATATAGTATTAATCCCGTGAAAATTCTTTTCAAATTACTTCTCAAACAAGAGAACCCCGTGATGGCAATAACCGCTACCACAACCGGGAATGTGCCACGAAGCTTACCCCTCTTTCCAATCGACTTGATCTCATCCTCCCGTGTACTCACCCGTAGTCCTCCCACCTTTTCATCTTCCTCCATATGTAGTGACAAAAACGACAAGAATTAAATAATATGTAGTCGGGTTGCTACATTATTTCTTGATAATTCATTAAAGTGTGTTTTGAAAAAAAACACAAAAACTTACAATATAATCTACGATCCTCATCCTTAGGGAATACCCAGTCAATAGTGTGTGTTTCGCCAAAGTGTCAATGAGCAACAGGTACCCCTGAGTGTCCTGAGGCCTGCCACCCCTTTTGTTTAAAACATACACACGTCATATAAGATAAACTATTAAAACGACAAATCACAACACACCAAAGCGTATAATCAGATATATATGTATATATGTATGTAAAATAATTATAATGTTTATTACCATCTCATCTCGAAGGCGAGCCAGCGACCGGGATCTCCTGTCGAGATATACCACGCCTTGTTGTTGTTTGCGATTTTGAGCGGCTCGAGCAAGGTTCTTGGGATCATTCCAAAACCGAATGTACTTATCCCACTCATCCGCTGTAATCTCCTCGGGACGTGTCTGCCTGATCGCCTCCACATCGTAAGTCCCGGTCTGGGGGTCTACCCTCCAATGCTTGGCCTTGAAAGAAGCCTTGTTGGTATTGTAGGCTTTTTGCAAGTGCATGTTGATGCCTTCGTAGATGTCTGACCAGCGGGGGGATTCCATGTGCGGCCTGAGGTCAAACAGGGTCTGCAATCATATACAACAAAACGAAAACAGTGTTAGAGATATAATTTATATATTTATTTAAATTTGTTTATTTATTTATATGATATAAATAAATAAACGAATTTAGATAAATATACACAATTAAATAAATGAACATGATAATGAAATAAACATAAAAGGATAACTGACCCCAATATTTGAAATGAGCGCCGCCTTTCGCTCCTTCGGGACCTTCTCCCAAGAAGGGTAGTACAAAGGCACAGTCCTAATGACCTCCCCGATGTAGTTAGACCAGTGAGCCGCATGGGGACCGAGAGGGTTTAGGGTTTGTTTGTCACCCACATCAAATTGGATCGAGACGGGGCCTTTAGCTTCCGCGACTTCCTTTAGCGAAAGGTTCCGGGTCTTGTCGCGGGTATTCATCCTGCCCGCTCCCCTGCCGCCCATTGGGCGGCATTTTAAGTCCGTTTTTGGTTATTTTAGCTCGTTTTTAAAGGTAAAAGGTATGTGTAATTAAGCACATACCAGAAATACATGTTGGAAAAAATATAGCATTTCATTAAATATAGAATCAGTCAATTTACCTTGAACATTAAAATAGGTAAACTTTGCCATAAAGTCTAATCGAGTCACATAGTCACAACCGGGGTACAGCTCCTCGTTGGCACTGGCATATAACTCTTCGAACTCGTTACTTGTCTCACCAATATCTCCTTGAGTTGGCTTATTTTGTTCATTATTCATAGGAATATAGCTAAGATCATTAAGGCACACTGTCATGTCACTCATCTGAGGTTTTCATGTGTTATCTATTACTGGCGGTGGCGGAGGAAGATTCGGTTCACCGTGGTGAATCCATGTTTTATAACTTGGGTCAAACTTATACTTCGAAATGTGGTCTGAAAGGTGTTTGATGGATACCCACAATACTAGACGACAAGACTTACATGGACATCTTATATTCCCCGCACTATCCACTAACGGCTTGCAATCATCGACGAATTTCTTAAGACCGGTATAAAATGCTTTTTCATGTTTCCCTAAACTTGTCCAACTCTTATCAATTACCATAACTGCGTTTTAACGATACAATTAGTTATTATATGCAACTTAATTAAACACATTCAAACGAGGAATACGAAATGTTTTGTTCACCTAGTGCAACTATGGAAGGCAATCCTAACCCACTCTTTGAATGATTCGTCTCATATATGAATGCGTATAACCGATTTACTATTTGAGAAAATTTCGGCAGCATTTCCCCTCAACTCCCCAAATATGTGATTAAAGACATATTCGTAGGAGTAAAGGAGAAACACTGTCGAAATCATCTCAAATAGTAAACCAATTATACGCATTCATATCCTAAATGAGACAAAACATTCAAAAAGCAGTCCAAAACATGGGGACTTTCTGAAATTAATTTCTAATAAATTAATTTCGGACGGGTTTTCTATAGGATGATTAAATTCAGACGGGAATTTTCCGAATTTAATCACTAAAATCCTAAAACATTCCTAAACGGTTCAATAAAACAAATACCAAACGCATATCCATTTATGTCATATAAAAAACATACATTTAAATCAAATAAGCTGTAAAATAAGTTGTTCTTAAACAGCTTATCTAATATTTCACTTCCAACAACAATAATAACCACTATATCCGTATAAACACGAAACATACATAATTTTAATGCAATTCACCTAATAATAATTAAAAAATAAAAAAATTTAAACAATCAACATTCCCCGGCGACATGTCCCCCGGGATACCAAAAGGAGAAAAAAAAATTAAACATAACTTTTCGGCTGTTGTCGGCTCGGCTATGGACTCGGCTCGGCTGTGGACTCGGCTAGGCTGTGGACTCAGACCGCACTCTTAACTGCAAAAAAATTAACACAATTAAACATTAATTCGTGTGCTCAAAATTTCAATCAAACCATAATCACCACCATTCACCTCAAATCGTTGCAAAAATTAAACACCACCAACAATTAATTAGAGGATTAGAAACAGAAGTAGAAGAATTATCATTTTGAGGGTAAAGGAAAGAATTATGTTTAGAAGAGGAAGGGGGTTCGTGCTCATGTGTGAGTGGAAGTGGAGAGTGTCGGTGGTGGGTTTAGTGGTGATGGGGAGTGCCGGTGGTGGGTTCAGTGGTGATGGGGGTGCCGGTGATGGGGAGGTGGTGGTGGTCTGTTAAAATCGTCGGTGGTGAGTTATTTTTTATATTTTACGTTTTGTGTAACTGTTGTGAACTCGGATCTGTTTTGATACCAAATAAATCCCGGGCGACATTCCCGGGCGACATGTCGCCCGGGAAAATAGAAACTTTGCCAGACTTAACTTAGTACTGCCAGTATTAACTCAATACTAACAGAACTAACTATTACTACTAGACTTAACTGTTATACTACCAGTATTAAGTCTTTTACAATCTATTTCCCAACAATCCTCCCCTAACTTGATCTCCCTATGTGAACTTCAAGTTCCTTCAAAACATTCTTGATCTTTACTTTAAACACTTTAAGCTTCTGAGGATGTTGTAAATAGAATTCTTCAAGTTGTTCTTGATCTGCAACACTTCAAGTCTTCTCCTTTTATCTTTGCAGCAACTTTCTTAAAGCTCTTCATCAATCCCCCCCCCCCCATCAATATCAGACAACATTGACAATATGTACATCAAATCATATAGTTTCAGTCTATTCTCATCACTTCCAGGTGTGTTAACTCCTATGAGAGGTGAATCATTGAAAATTTTACTATAGATATGATGTCCTCTTTAAGTTAGCCATTCACTCTGGAGTAGTCAGTCCTTTGGCCACCAGAAAGGTGTATGTCCATGGTCGACTAAAAACCATTTCAACTCTCAGTACATGAAACATTGGTGAGTTGAATACCATATGGTTTTTGGCAAACCATTACAGCCATAAACGGATTTGATTATGCTTTACCTTAGACCGTTTGCTCAGCATCAATTCATTTGGCACCTAGAAAAGGTAAATTCATGTGGATTGATAACCATGTCAACTCTTTGTCATGAAAACTTGGGTGAGTTTGATTAGACCATCCACATTTTTGGTAAAGTACAACCATCTAATATGGATTTGCAATTTGTCTTTACCATAAGCCATAATCTTATGGACTAGTTATGGTTTTTCCACAGCCTTTACCACAAGCCATAAACTTGTGGGCTAGCCAACTCTTCACTTAAACAGATATGGTGAGTTGAAAACCATACAACTTATTTGCAAGTTGTCAACCATAGAACGGATTTGAGAAGTCTTTACCAAGAGCCGTTTGCTCCTGGACTAGCCAGTCCTTATGTCGGTTAGACATGGTGAACTGATAACCATTTGTTGTGTTAGTGCATAGCACCTTCACCAAGTGTTATCCTTCTTATCTCCATCCTAGACTTCTAACTTTACAAACTTCACTACTTCCTAATACCAGCTTGCTTTTCCATCATTTTTAACATTTGTAGCAATATTTCCATCTGGGTTTTTTCACTCCTTGAGTAAGTTTCTATCTAGCATGGCTTTGCACATCTCAGCAGATAATGGATATGTTCTTTCAATCAACATATATACATCCATTGACTCTAAGTTCAAACAATGTACTCTACAGGACTCATAATATCTCCAACTTATGATCCTTTGCTGTCCTAATTCACTCCATATAGGATCTGTACTAAGAGGTTCTTCAAACATATTCTTTAAATACTTCCAAAATAAAAAACTATATAAACTTTTCTTCTGAGCTCATCCTCTGTCCATCCCATCCCATATCTATTCCATTACAATCCTATATAACTCAGTAAGATCATCTCTAGATATATCCTTCAGCATAGTACCAAAGTTAATGTACACTACATCAGTTCCATCTTCCCTAACTATTTGGTATGCTCCTTTTTCTCCTTGCTTGAAGATCTTATAGTGCAAACTAGGTGTTTCTAGCTACAAGAACAGATAATTAGAGTTTTAGTACCTGTGACAGAATCATCTTGTTCACTATCTTCATCTGAACCTTCAGAGTCATCCTTATCAACACTTGTATGCAATCCTTTCCTTGCCATCTGTTTTCTTCTTTTTCCAGACTTCTTGGTTGGCTCATCATCCTTTGCTTCAACATCTTCATCATCTTTCAGTCTTTTTGGAGTCTTTGTCTGAAGCTCTTCACCAAATCTTTTCAAACTAGCTTTAGTGGCTTTAAAATTTATTGGTGCAAAGGACTCAACCTGTTTCACAAGCTTATCAAATTCCTTCTTGACTTCTTCAAAACTCAAATTCTTCAGCTGAGATAACTTCCATGTCCCTTGATTCTTCAAGTAATTCATCATATAAGTCTTCAGCTGTGATTGGGTCATGGGCTTGTTTCTTTTAGCTCTAGCTCTTTCTTCTGCAAAATATTTCTTCCTTTGATTGACAAGATCAACCATTTTCTTTGCAAAATCTTCTCCTTGTAATTCACTTCCTAGCATGCTTTTTGACAACTCGCATTTAGCGTCAATAGTTGCTCTAATTTAAACCCAGTCTTCAGTTGTGTAATGCTGAGGCTTCAAACTGAAAGTTGAGCCGTTTCTTTTCTTCTTTGCGCATGTCAATTCTTCTTCTTCGACAATCCGTTGTGGCTAGGTGAGAAGCCAAATGTTACTTGTTTAGCCAACCTGCTTCTTTTTTGCAAAGATACAACCTAATTGGCTTTCAGCAAGGATACTTTTCTCTTTTGAAAAACTTGTTGCCTTGGACTTCTGGTGGAGGTTCCTTTCAATGATCATAGGAGCTTTGCATGCTATTTTGACTTTACAGGAGTAAAGGTAGTTGTAGTTTTAATCTAAAAAAAGGAGAAAGGTTTCACTGCCAGTAATTGAAGGTTAAAATAATAACTGTAAGAAAGAATGATATGTTTTATAATTGTTATGATCCATGTATAAAAATGATATATGGGTTTAAGACTTGATGGAGTATACTGTGAGTACAGGGGAATAGTGTAGGAGAGTGGGTTGTGGAATTAAATTGTATGTGTATTGGATTGAATGTGGATAAGTGGTGAGTGTTGAGTGGGGGTAGAGTATTAGTTTGGGGGTAGGTGGAGAAGTGTGAAGAAAATTTGATGGGTAGGGGGGTGTTGTTGGTGGTTAATAATGTATGTGGTTGAGTGTGGTATGGAGGGGGGGGGTAGGGGAGAAAGGAAGAGGGGGGGAGGAGGAGAGTTGAGTATTTTAATGTGGTAAGAAAGGGGTTTTGAATAAAGGAATTTAGGAGATATGGGGAGGGTAGTTAGATATTGTGGATGGGGAAAATGGGGGAATAGGGTGGGGGGGGGGTGGTGAAAGATTGGAATGGATTGGAATTGGAGGTTTGATAGATGTTAAGATTTGTTGATAATGTTATGGGGAGGTAAGGGGAGGGGTTGGGGGGGGTTATGTTGTGGGGGAGAAGATGTTGGGGGGGGAGATTTGGGGGGGTTGGGAATGTGGGGGGGTGGGGTGTGTGGGGGTGGGTGGGTGGTGTGGTGTGGGTTGGTGGTGTGGTTTTTTTGGGTTGGTGGGTTGGTGTGTGGTTGTGAATATTTAAATTGTAGTGTAAGGATTTTGGTTTGTTGATTATAGGATAAGTGTAGGATTTTTAGGGATTGGGCAAAGAATTTAAATTTGTATGTGGAAAAATGTTATTTTTGGGTATGATAAATGATTTGATTGGTGGTTGAAGGAATGGGTTGTGGTTGTTATTGGTAAATTGAGTGGTTTAAGATTTAAAATTTGTCATATTTGAAATATGTGCAAACATACCATAAAATATTAAGATGTGAAATTTTAGAAAATATAAAAGTGATAGACAGTATCAATGCATGAGCAATATTGCTACGAATTGATCCCATCCACCACTTTTAGAGCTTATACAGTGCAAAAGATGGTGGACTAAATATCTCCATTGGGGTGTGAAAAAACTTTTCCAAAAAGTGAAGGTTCCATCAGTAGGATACCCTATTTGCCCCATTCCCTCAAAAAGGTCATCATTTGGCAACATTGTAATTCCTGTTGCGTCTTCTAATTGAAGTGAATCCCTAATTGACGCCTCAGAGATTGTGTACCTTATGGTATCAATGGTTGCATTAATTTCTAGAGACCCATCAGCTTTAGTATTGGCAGTAGCACTCTGCCAAAACTGTTTTACAAGGGAATCATAGATAGTTGGATTAGTAGTTAAGGCATACCTGAGGTTGGAACCTCGAAGAAAATCCACTATCTCAGCAAACCCTGCACTCTCGTCAGGCTTGCGCAAAAACCCCACTTGATTGTGTTTGTCACAATACTTTAATTGAGCCATTGGACAATCGTATTAATGTACTTGGGTTTTGATGCGATTGAAATTGTAGATGCTGGTAACAGAACTCTTGACTATTTTCGTTATAAAGGAAATTTTTACTTTGCAAAAAGGAGATAGCAATAAAAAGAAAAGTATGAAAGAGAAATCAAACTTTATCTATATATAGCTTCTCTGTTGTACGACTATTGCGCCGTAAAAATCTCTAACGGTAACATTTAAACAGTGATAAAGCAGAAAAAGTCAAATTTCCCGCAACCAGCATTAACAATAACCTACCAGTATTAACAATTTACACTACCAGACTTAATTTTGGTCAAACAGAATTAATTAAGAGTCAACCCGAATTAACTCTTTTTCAACCAGAATTAAATATGTATGAAAAATGTACAACAGTTAAAAACCTTGGCACTCCTCCCTTTCATCCATGCTATGCCTGCAAAATTAGTCTAAAACAAAAGAACATACTGCAAGAAATTGTATAGACAGAATTAATGAAAACTAACTACCCGAATTAATTCTACTTAACTACCAGTATTAATATGACATAACTACCAGGATTAAAATGAACTAACTAACAGTATTAATGAAAACTAACTACCCGAATTAATTCTACTTAACTACCCGAATTAATTATGACATAACTACCAGGATTAAAATGAACTAACTAACAATATTAAGACTACTTAGCTACCAGAATTAAACAAACTATACAACTAATCCTCCCCTTAAATGTTGCTATGGGTTGATCATACCAATGCTAACCACCAAGTAATTAAACCGTGGTCCATCAAAAGGTTTGGTCAACAAGTCAGCTACATTTAAGTCTGTGTGAATTTTCTCCACACTTATGAGCTTCTTCTCATAACAATCTCTTATGAAGTGGTGACGAATCTCGATGTGCTTTGTCTTAGAATGATAAACAGGGTTCTTCACAATGCAGATTGTGCTTTCATTATCAATGTGGATTTTGGTATTCATGAAATTGAAACCATAGTCCAGCAATTGATTTTGAACCCACAATACTTGTCCACAGCAATTTGCAGCAGCTACATATTCAGCTTCAGTTGTTGAAGTGGCCACAATTGTCTGTTTCTTACATTGCCATGAGATAAGTCTTTGTCCAAGAAATTGACAACCACCTGTTGTGGATTTCCTGTCAAGGTTGGACCCACCATAGTCACTATCAGAGAATGCTTCCAAGTCAAAGGGTGATTCCCTAGGATACCATAAGCCCAAGTTTGGTTTGCCCTTGAGATACTTGAAGATTCTCTTGACAGCATTGAGATGAGAAATCTTTGGAGTTACCTGAAAACGTGAACAAACACATACTGCATACATAATATCAGGTCTAGAAGCAGTTAAGTACATGAGGGAACCTATCATAGATCTGTACAAGTGTACATCTACATCAAAAGCTTCCTCATCCTTTGTCAAAGGCAATTCTACATCAAAGCTTTCTCTCCTTTGTCAAACGGCAATTTAGGTCTCCAATCGGGTGTGATGTGCAGCCATTATACATTTACACAAGATCAATTTCTTGAGTATTCTCGGCTACATAACGTGTACTTGAGATATGAAGATTCCTCCTTGTTCTGCTTGACCTTGTAGGCCTAAGAAAATGTTAGTTCACCCTTTGGATCTCATTTGAAATATGCTTTGCATCAGGCTTCAAACTCATACACCAAGACTTGTTGGTAAGATACCAAAACATGATATCTTCACATATCACGTGAACTAGATGATATCCTTTTTGTTCCTTCTATGAATTAAAGTCTTGTCAATTGTGCACCTCGTGTATCCTGCTTCTCTAGATTGTTGATAAAGTAGGCATACCACGCTCTAGGGCGGTTCGCGCGGCCCTTGGTGCAGACCATACTAAGCACTTTGACCTCTTTATAAACTTTTGTTTGGGTGTCAGGATCAACATATACTAGGAGGTTGTGAGACTTAAACCTTCTTCATCTATTGTGTCCATACAGAAAAGCACTTGTTTAACATTCCATTTGGGTATTACTCGATGAACGCCATAAATGAGGCAAAGGCCAAATATAACCTGATAGCTTCTATTCTTGCCACAAGGAGCTAAAAAACCTCTTCATAGTCGAATTCTTCTTCCTGTGTGTACCCTTGGCGACTATCAATCATTGCTTTATTTCTGCTACAACCACTTAACTCTTTCATCTTTTTTGTTTCTGTAGACACCACTGGTACAACACCTTCATTCCATTAGGTTAGATCTACTAAGAACCCATACTTGTTGCTATCTGTGAACTGTAACAGTTCTTCTTGCATGGCTTGAACCCAACGGTCATCTTATAATGCTTCTAAAGCAATCTTTTTAGGTTCCTCTTGAGAAAAAAAAACATGCTAATAAACAATGCCTTCCAGTTGATCTTTGTGATTGTTTCTTTGCATGCAGTATGCTTTTGAATATGAATGAGCAAGAGCATGAGCTCTCGATTTGTTCTGCACTTTGCCTCTTAGTTTGCACAGTTGTTTTAGGATCACCATAGTATTTGACCATCACTTTTTGGTGTGGAATACTATGAATCCTAAGTGTAGGAGTAGGACTGACTTCGAATTTCGTAGGTTGACTGGTTGAAGTCAGTTATTACACCTCTCATCATAAGATGCTCATAAAAAATTCCAGCCCCGATTTCTTCTTTGTTGTTTGCTACCCAGTCGGTGTCTCCAGGCTTGTAAAGATTTATGTGCTCGGGATAAGTGAATCATCATGATCAAGGCCTACACAGTATTAACTAGTATGGACCTTCTAGAATTAACGTTGGCCACGTTCCTGCGTAGTGTTGGTATTTCAGGAATGTCTGTAAATGACTTGTGCGGCAATTTCTTCATAATCAGCTTTGTCGTATGCATTGTAATCTATAGGATGTGTGAGGAAGCACTTCTTATATTTTTGTTGGTTCTGGCAAAGGTTCCTCTTGCTATTGAATTTTTGGAAGTGTCCGGTAGTTCGACACACATCTATTCGGGTTATACTTGCATTGACTGCGTGTAAAGATTATGAGCTGGAGCAGCTTGATGTAAAGACGGCATTTTTACATGGAAATCTTGAAGAAGTGATCTACATGAAGCAGCCACCGGGATATGAACAAGGTAACAAGGTATGTTTGTTAAAGAAATCCCTTTATGGTTTGAAGCAGTCACCTAGGCAATGGTATAGGAGGTTTGATGAGTATATGCTGAGCAACGGGTTCAAGCGTAGCAGTTACGACAGCTGCGTATATTACAGGAGTTATGCACCAGGTGAGTATATCTATCTATTGTTATATGTAGACGATATGCTGATTGCTTGTAAGAGCAAGGCTGAGATTGGGTCTACCAAGTCTTTGCTTAAAAAGGAGTTCGACATGAAGGAGCTCGGGGAAGCAAAGAAGATTCTTGGTATGGAGATCGTCAGGGATCGGAGTCGCAAGATTCTGAGGGTGTCACAATCCGGGTACGTTTCTAAGATTTTGAATAATTTTAGAATAGACAATGGGAAATCGGTTAAGATGCCATTGGGTGGGCACTTCAAGCTGTCGTTGAAGGATTGTCCGGTTAGGGATTGTGATGTTGAAAGGATGAGTAAGGTGTCGTATGCAAATGCGGTTGGGAGCTTAATGTACTTGATGGTGTGCACGAGGCCAGACATAGCGTATGCGGTAAGTGTAGTTAGCAGATATTTGGCGAATCCGGGTAAAAATCATTGGGAAGCAGTGAAGTGGATTTTGAAATATTTGTGGGGTACTGCAAACGTAGGTTTGGTGTATGGGACAGATCGTGGCAACCATGTGGACGTAACAGGTTTTGTTGATTCAGACTACGCTAAGGATCCAGATAAAGGTAGGTCTATCACTGGTTACGCATTTTTAGTACAAGGATGTGTTGTAAGCTGGAAGGCAACGCTACAACACGTGGTGGCTCTTTCAACTACAGAGGCGGAGTATATGGCCCTTACGGAGGCTGTGAAGGAAGCTATTTGGCTAAAGGGACTCTTGGAAGAGTTGGGCGTAGAGCTTAACACTGTGGCAGTTAATTGTGATAATCAGGGCGCGATTCACTTATCGCGGAATCATGTTTTTCATGAGAGGACTAAGCACATCAATGTGCGTTATCACTTTATCAGAGAGGTCTTGGAAGCAAAGACGGTTAAAGTTCTGAAGGTGGGTACTGAACACAATGCTGCGGATGCCTTGACGAAGGTGGTACCTGGACGGAAGTTACAACACTGCTTGGAGTTGTTGAAGGTCGGTGTAGGCTAATATAAAGCCTAAAGTGGAAATTGTTATGAGTTTAGTCTCAATATTAACCTATTAAGATGTTTAGGGGTCTTAGTGTTAAGTCATGTTACTATTAGTCGAGTAGGAGTAGAATAGGGGTCGGTTGGATACTTGTGTCCCAAGCCCAACCCGTTTCCTTTTTCTAGTCGGTTTATACCTCCCCCTCATCTCTATAAAATGAGGTGAGGGGGGGAGGGGCTTTGTACGTTCATTCTTTCAATACTAATCAAGAATCGATTAGGGTTATACCTTGCGTGTTTATTTTTCTGTCAATTGATCTTGGCTGTGGTGTGTTCATCTTCACGATCTTATTATTCCGCATCTAGTTTCCAAGTTGTAGGCGATCCATTCCTACAACAAGAAACAAGTTACACACTGGTACAAGCCATTTTAGGATCATTAATCCAATCAAACCATGTTGGATTGAGTTTTCTATTCCTATTAAGGATCCAAGATCTTAAAAACAGATTGCAACAACGATATACTAACCATATTGATTTTTGTTTTAATAGATTCAACAACGACAACATGATCACAAGATTCATTTTTGTCATGTTCCGCTGGTCGAGGAGGATACGTGATAATTCAGCTTTGAACATTACGATTTTCATAAGTTTTATATATATCTTGTCACTAGTCCAAATCATTTCATAAAATTCTTTTCATGTTGTTAATTTTTTTTGTCGTTTACTGATAATTTGTTATTGAACTTGCAGATTCAATGTGAATACCACTCAAAAGATAGATGAGAATCATGCTTGAGCACAACATAAAGAGGAAATTGCTTGGTAGATTAACAACTTCAGATATAGCTCCTACCTTTGCTTTGTAGAAAAAAGAACATATACATTAGATGTAACTGATGATGCATTATGCTGCTTAAGACTTACAATTGTTAGTTACATGTATCTTTCATGATAGGGGATGTACTAGTATCATTTTATAGATTGTATTATATCGGAATTTTAATTGAATCTGGTATTATTCTTTGTGATTCGTATATGTTAACAAAAATAACCAAATTTTGTTATTTTCCGCGAGATTTGTCCATATTAAAGAGTATGCAGTTAGTACCGCTTACCCAATATATCTGATTACTTTCTATCTCTTGTTGTCGTGAAATTCATCGTCATGATGGATGACGACAACCCAAAATCGGCAAATGGGTAAATTTAGTCGCAAGCATTTGCCCAAATTATTACTGGAACAGAAAAAATCTTTATTGAGGGGGGGGGGGGTGGGGGGGAGCGGGGGGGGGGGGGTGGGGGGGGGGGGGGGGGGGGGGGGGGGGGGGGGTGGTAGAGGTGGTGGGAATACGTAGTAGGATACCTATGAGAATTTTTTAAATATACCCCACCCACCGATTACTCATGACCAAATGCAAGGGAAATTTCGTGTTATTCTTAACATCCCATGAAGGATTTTCTCACCGACTTAGGACGATCACCCACAAATTATGTTATGGGTAACATACCCATGAATTCAAATTGTCGTGGGCAACAAATTAGCCTCGAAGGTTTACCTATGTTTATAGATTCGTGGGTAATACATGGGAATTTCCATATTACCCATGAATTTTGTTATATTACACACGAATTCGCTCCGTGGTTAATTGACAGATTAGTTGTAGTGACTCCAGTCTCGCTGTTCCTATGTTTCAGCAAGGAGAAGATCCGATTGAGTGTATTAACAAAGCAATGACATTTCTGTCTGCTGTAGCATCAAGGTTTCCACCATCAAACAATCAAATCAGAACATCGTCCAATCCTAGAAATCAAGCAACCATTCAAGATGGTAGAGTCATAGTTCAACAAGTTCAAGGAAGACAAACTCGTACTGGAAACTAAGGAATTGCTACTACTTTAAAGGGAAATTATGTAGTTGGTCAACCAAGAGTTGTGAAGTGTTATAACTGTCAAGGAGAAGGGCATATGGCGAAATAGTGTACTCAGCCAAAAAGGCCAAGGAATGCTGCACGGTTTAAGGAGAAATTGATGTTAGCCGAAGCTCAGGAAGCGGGTCAGATATTGGATGAAGAGCAACTTGCATTTTTAGCAATCCCTGGACTATCAGAAGCTCTAGTTGCTCAACAAACAATCCCTCAGAATTCAGCTTTCCAGACTAAAGACTTGGATGCATATGACTTGGATTGTGATGACTTATCCTCAGCTAAAGCGGTTCTAATGACAAATCTTTCAAGCTGTGATCCTGAAGTTCTCTCTGAGGTACCATATTCTGATTCTTATTTGAATGATATGATTAATCAGGATGTGCAAGAGATGTAGTATTCTGAACAAACACATATTGATGATTTTCAAGATAATGAGATACATAGTGATAGTAATATCATTCCGTATTCTTAATATCTGCAAGAGTCACAAAGACTTAATGTAGATTTGAATAAACGTAAAAAATGACTGATCATGTAGCTCATCTAGATAATGAAAATCAGACAAATAAAATGGTAAATGAATCATTAACTGCTGAGCTTGAGAGATACAAAGAACGAGTCGCCATTTTTGAACAAAGACTTAATGTAGATTTGAATAAACGTAAAAAATTAATAGATTCTCAAATGGATGATTTAATTCGGAATAGAAATGCAAAGCTTGCGGCTTTTCAGCAAAGAAACTTTTTCTAATCATGTCAAAGAAAAGAAATCTTTATCAAAAACACTAACTGTTTTCAAAACAGAATCTAAAGAAAAAGAGTCTATATACATTGATAAGGAAATTGTTTTGGAAAAACAAAATAAATAACTGGAGAATATTATTTGTAAGATGTATCGATCTACGCAAGCAATGCATATGCTAACGAAACCACAAGTTTTTTACGATAACACTCACAAACAAGCCATTGGTTATCAAAATCCGTTACATCTTAAAAAAGCTCAGCGGATTCAACCAACATTATATGATGGTAGTCTTATTGCTAAAGAACATGCTATGATTTCTGTGATTGACAATGAAGAGACATTAATTTTAGAAGAAGAGAGTCGATCAAAGATGCTTGATAAACAAAATGATCCAATTTCAATCTAAAAGAAAATTAAGATTTTTCTAATTGATTATTCAAAGTTGAATAAGATAAAAGAAGATTTTGGTAAAAGTTTTGTCACTCAAAAAGAATTGTCTGCAGAACAAGCTTTCTGGTTAAAACACTCGTCCTTTTCTGAAACACCCGTTACGTCACATACACCTGTTAGAATTGAAGCTCCTAGTGAACTTCCTAAGATAAGTTTGGTAAATGAAAGTCTTAAAAAGCTAAAATATCAACTGGCTAATTTTAACAATGTTGTGAAAAAGAAAATCACATCCGATGCTATTACTGCTGGTGCGTGAGGTTTTGAACATAAAAGCGTATTTTGTAACTGAAATAATTTAATTTTTAAAAGTTTTAAAGGACACATTTAATGCGTTTGATAGAACTCTTTTAGATGAAATTACTGAAGTTCAAACTGTTTTTAACCAAATGGAAGCGGTTGTTGATCAGTGTTCTATAGACAAGAACGCTTTTGAAATTCAAATCAAACAGCTAAGCATTGATAATGATCAACTCCTGAAACAAATCATGTCTCAAGAAATTATGCATATTACTGTGAATTCTGTGGATAGTCTTGATGTGAAAAAATCATGTGTGAATGAATGCAATAAGTGTTTGGAACTCGAGACCGAGCTTCTTAAAAAGAAAGATTTAAGTGAAAAAGATGTTTACGATAAACTTTTGAAATGTTATTCAACACTCGGAAAGCATTGCATTTCTTTAGAATTAACTACTCAACTCAATCAAGAAATTTTTTAAAAGGATAATTTTCATGAAAACCAAAATGCTCTTACATTTAATCAATTATTTGAATTAAATGAAATGAAAGCTCAATCACAAGAAAAGGACACGGTCATAATAAAGTTGAAAGATAGGATTAAATATTTGAGTGGAAAAGATAGTATGGAAAATATAAAGAAAGACATGGATGGGATTGAAACAATCAATATTGAGCTGGAGCATAGTGTGGCAAAATAACTTTTGGAAATTGAAAATTAGAGAAAAGAACGAGAGCATTTGAAATCAATTTACAAAGACCAATTTGACTCAATTAGAAAGATACGTGTTCAATCAAAAGAACAGGGTGACTCTTTAATTGCTCAAATTAGTGCAAAGTCTATTGAAAATTCGGATTTAAATGCTCAACTTCAAGAAAAGGTTTTTGCTATTTCAACATTGAAAAATAAATTAAGGAAACTTAAAGGTTAAAATGTTGTCAATACTGTTGTTTCAAAACCTAATACCACTTCCAGGAATGTTCAAGCTTGACATACAACCTATTTCTCATAGGCTTAAGAACAATAGGGATGCTCATGAGGTTTACATTGAGAATACTATAGAAAATACTGACACTCTTCGTGGATTTGTAGAACGTGCTAGAACACATAATCCTAGTGAACCTCTATTAGAATTTGCTTGCATGTTTACAAAACACGTTCAGGAATTGTTAGTTTATGTATCTCAGACATGCCCCAATTCACCAAAACCTAGTGAGAAGTTAGTCGTTATCACACCGATGAACAAGGACACAAGAGTTAGATTTGTTGAATCTGTCATATCTTCAAGCAATATTCCCAAGCAAACTGATTCACTTAAAACTAAAGATTCTAACAAGCCTTTGTTGATTTCTACAGGAGTAAAACCTACAACTAGTGCTAGCAGATCAAAGCGTTCAAGCAATACAAGGAACAATAGGATCACGCAACCACCAAGTAGAAATCAGAAGAATAAAATAGAAGACCACTCTAGGAAAGTTAAATCTAGTTTAAATAAGATGAATTCTATTTCTGAACCTGTCAATAATGCACTTGTTAAGTATTCTATGAGAAATGCTAAGTTTGAATCTATGTGTACTATTTGTAACAAATGTTTGTTTGATGCTAATCATGATATGCGTATTATTGATTATATAAATGATGTGAATGTGCGTTTGAAATATAAATCTAAAAGAAATAAAATGAGAAAAGTATGAAAACCTACGGGTAAGGTGTTTAGTAAAATTGGATATAGTTGGAAACCTACAGGGAGGACATTCACTATAGTCAGAAATATACGCCCTTTAACTAAGATAACCTCCACTAAAGTAGTGCCTACTAAGGAAACCTCTACCAAATCAGTAGCTACACCAACTCAAGAAATCTTAGTTTACAGCAGGAGACCGAAAGCAACAAGATCTGTAGGGTCCAGTAGCAAAGTTAAGATTGTAGAATCTATAACTTCTAACTCTAAGGAACCCAAATAATCTTGGGGATCCACTATTTCTGATGTTCCATCTTCTTCTCTTAACGATTGCAGGTTGTCCAAATTATTCTGTGGTATTTTGGACTCTGGCTGCTCAAAGCATATGATGGGAAATTGCTCTTAACTCATCAACTTCATCAGTAAATTTTTGGGTACCGTCAGATTTGGGAATGATCACATTGCTAAGATAATTGGTCATGGAGACTATCAAATGAGAAACATTATAATATCTCGGGTTTATTAAGTGGAAGGGTTAGGTCACAACTTATTCTTCGTGGGTTAGTTTTGTGATTCCAATCTCGAGGTAGCTTTTCGCAAACACACTTGTTTCATTCGTGACTTAGACGATGTTGATCTACTCAAGGGATCTAGGGGTTTAAATTTATATACATTATCTATGGACAATTTGTTGCTCTCTTCTCCTATATGTCTCTTGTCTAAGGCCTCAAAGACAAAGTCTTAGTTGTGGCATCGAAGATTATCTCATTTAAATTTCAATTATATCACTTCTCTTGTGAAACATGGTCTAGTCCGAGGTCTTCCAAAACTAAAGTATCAGAAGGATCATTTGTGCTCTGCCTGTGCTCTTGGTAAAAGCAAGAAACACTCTCACAAACCCAAAGCTGAAGACTCCATTCATGAAAAACTATATCTGCTGCATATGGATCTTTGCGGGCCAATGAGGGTTCAAAGTATCAATGGGAGAAAATATATACTGGTTATCGTTGATG
>BQNB010090315.1:0-22723 GCA_026074375.1 Tanacetum coccineum | reverse complement strand
GAGGGATATTGTTAGCCTCACTTTTTAGTGAAGCTGGCGTCTTACACATGAATTGGACTAGCTATAGATCATATGCTATACGCAAGGACTACTATTGTAATAATCGGATATATAGCTTTATTATAGGCTATAAATACCCCCTATGTCTCTCCATGGGGGTGTGGATGTTCATTTTATTTTTCTCTTTCTCTTTCTAAACTAACCTTATCTTCTTTGTGTTCATCTCACACTCTCTCTACTTTCTCTCACTAAAACTTCATGGCATATCTTATGTATTTTGATAAACCAAGACCCCCAGAAAGGTGGTTTTGAATCATGTAACATACATGTTTGTTAGATTTGGATGGTTTGGAAGATGATTTACCTTGCTTTGAAGTTCCATCTTGGTCTTTATCATTCTTAGATGAATCAGGTTTCTTTTGTCTCTTTTTTGAATCTTTATCAACATTTGGAGAAGGGTCTTTGTCATGATCATCCATTCTTCTCTTTGTTTGACGAGATTTACCAAATATCCTATCCATGTCATCCTCATGAATACTTAAAGAAATTGCAAGAGCATCATATAGAGCTTTGTGTGATGGGTGACTGTTGAATACCTTAACTTCCTCCACCATTCTATACAACCTGCTCTTTTGATCATAAATAGAAGTTGCTATTTTATTCTATGACGTCTTAGGCACGCTTTGTTTGGTAGCCTTTTCCATCTTGATTTGCTTGAAATCAAGGACCCCTTTTGGTAACTTAATCTGTTTATGACGTGCTTCAATGGATTCATAAATAGCTGCTTGAATGTTAAACTTTGACATGGCTTCAACCTTTCTCTCAAGTTTATACACTCTTTTTCCAAGAGGTGTATCATCAGCTTAGAAATCTAGGCTGTGAGACTTGTTCATCATTTATTTAATCTTGATTCGTGTTGGTTTAGTTGGCGGAGGTTGGGAAGGTGGGTATGTTGTTATATCAGGAATCAGTGTCACGGTTGAATCAACAAGTGGATGTCTTAGTGCAGTTGGAGAAGCTTGTTTAACTATTACATCCACCATTGATTGAACTTCAGTTTCGGCTGGATCTTTTAAAATTTCATAATTATTCATATCAGCATGCTCATTAAGAAACTGATTTGTGAATTATGTAGAAGAAAGGGTATGAGAGGAGTGGACAATAGTTGCTTCAGGCTTTTCTGGTTGAGCTTCGGACATTTGAACATCAGCTTGTGCTACTCTTGCTGGTTCAATATTAGCACCTTGCTCTTCATCTCTAGTCTATTGCTCAGCTGGTTGTACTACATCTTCCATTATGACATTATGAGTATTTTCAGTGACTACACAAGTTTTCACTGTGACTTCATTATCTTTTTCACTAACTTCATTCGTGTCCTTAGTAACTTCATCAGGAATCTTAGTGAATTCATCATCATCACTCGAGATGTCTTCAACTACCATCTCTGAATCAGAACTTGAACTACTTGAAGCATCACTAGGATTATCTGGAACCTCTTATGTCCTACCAGCTCCATCATTTATGTATTTAAGTGTGTGCACATTAGGAACCTTGATGTGTGCTTAAATACACATCTTTTATACCTCAGAAAACACTATAAAATGGACTAAGAACACTAAAATATGGAAAATTATATTCCAAATATGTTTATATTGTGTTTTTATGTCTTACAAGTACTAAGGATTGAAAACAAAGGAAAAACAGGAATTTTCGGGTTCGATTCGATAAAGATTACTAATTATTCGAGATCAAGACGGAGTCATAAAAATTCCCCGGGCATGCCATTAGAAAGAGCACAAGATTACGAGTTCGAGGGTGCCTTCATCCTCTTATGGGCCGACCAAAACCATCTATTATATGTCCGGACCGACCCATTATTATTATCATTACGTGTAGCCCAATCTCAGCCCAAGCTTGTAATTGATAGAAGTAAAAGGCCCAATGTTGAAATCTTAATACTCGGCCTAAATACAATGATATAAGAATTGATACTAGTGTTGTGCATTTGATAAAATGAAGCTGACGTGCCCCCTAATTAAATCATGATAGATCACGTGATGTCCCACTATCTCATTTTCGGCCAATCCTTTGCCTCCACGTGGCCAATCAATTTGTATCACAAATTCTTTATTGCTGCAAAGGAAAGGAAATAGTAGAAGGTGTATGCGTTTAATAAACGCATGATGAGGCCCACGTGCACCTTTCTCATTGGTGGATCTAGTGTAAATTCGCTGGCAAAGTTTGAATGGTACGAGGATAAGAAATGAATGCCAATGATTGGCAGTTGGAGAAATACGCTCTCCTCACTATATATAATCCCCCCCCCCCCCCACATTTGGCTATAAAAGAACACGCTACCCTCTCATTTTATTCATTAGGTTTTAGTTTACAAGATTTTCCTTTCTAGTCTTTAGCTTATTAGTTTTTAGTGTTAGCTTATTTCTTCTTATTGTAAAAGCTGAGTTTTCAGCTTATTGGGTATTTTGTAGTAGCTTATTCGGAATTTATTGTATCAGCTTATTAAGGTTAATGAAAGATGGATTTTGGTTAAAGGTTTGTGTTGTCTGGTTGCTTATTTTCATTAGCTTATCTTTTCTTATCTTCTTTTTCTTATTTCTTAAACAAGTGCTTATTCAAGTAGCTTATTGAAGCTACTTGATTCTCATCTTATTTCCACTAGTTGAATAAGCATTTTCGTGGCTTATTCAACCTAGATCTAAGCTTAAGTCGTGCAAATAAGCTTCGGGTTATTAAGATTAGTTTCATTTTTCTTTTTGATCCAGCTTATTGCTTTAAGTTCGATTTGATCTAGCAATAGGAAGCCATGAGTATTCATTTACTCAGCTTATTAATAAGCTTGGGACCTCCTTGAATGATTGAGAGCTTATTTGGTAGGATTTTTAGCTTATTTCAAACATTTAGATTATTACTTAGTTCTCATGGCTTATTTTCTTTCAAAACAATTTATGTAGCTTATTGAATAGTTTCAGTAGCTTATTAAACTCGTCACTTATTTGTTTTGATTAGCTTTAATTAAACCAATAGCTTATTTTGTCGCTTAAATAAATTCATACTCGCTCTATTATTTTCGAATCTGATACTTAGTTTTATTAATGGGCCTGGCCCAAATTCGTGGATCCTAGAAAACTGTTTCAAAAGTGTTATCAGTATATGAGTTTGAGATTTGCAATTTGTGAAAACATTGTGTTCATTTAGGATTAAAAATTAGATTTTAAATAAACTTTCAAAATATAAAAATAGTAGTTTAGCTTAATTAGTTTTATAAAAGTAGATCCAACATATTTTATTTCTTAACTCTTTCTTGTCTTGTGATGGACCGGTCAACTCATGAGGCGTGGAGCTTAAGGGTTTGATAAGCTAGAACGAATTTGACTATTTGCTTTAGCTTATTAAACCGGGTGGTTATTCGTTCTCTTGCGGTTCTTCAACTTGGTTCTATCCTCTTTCTCTTTTCAATTTTAGTCGTTTAGATTTATTTAGCTTAAAATGATTATGTTTGCTTATTTGTTGATTAGTATGCTTAGTGAGTAGATTTTATTTATGCTTGTTTAGTGATAAATTATTTAGTGAATTAAGCGTGATTATAAAAGTGGAAATATTGATTAGTGATTTTCGGATTACTTAGATTAGTGTTTTGGATAATCGAGCGGGCAAAAGCCGTTAGAATAACTAGGTATAAATTTAGTAATCGATATCTTGATTTAAAATTGTTTTCAATAGAAACCAACATTGTGAGAAGATAATTTGTTTGAAAGATATTGATTCATCGATAAGGACTTAATTATATATTTAATTCAGACTTAAGGATCTAAACATTTCACTTAGCAAGCATATCTTTTTATATATATCTCTTTGTTTAATTGCTTTGCTATTTAGTATAATTTAGCTTAGTTTTATTTTATATTTAGTTTTAAATCAAAAACAAAAATATTTGGCAATCAAGCATCAAACAAAAAGCTTTCGTGAATTTCAAATTCATATCTCGTTGGGACACGACATCCGGAAGATAAACTATTACTTTTCCTAAAGATTTTTTATCCGACGTGATTACTTATATACTATTACTCGACTAGTCGTTTACGACGAATCAGATTTTGACGTCGCTGCCGGGGAAAGGTGTACGATTTACACGTGGTGTTTGAAGTTAGTGCCTTGAAGATCTTTTCGTCTTGGAAGTTTATTTTCGTACTTATAAAAAATATAAAAATCCAAAAATATTTTCTTTTTTAATATAAAAACAATAAAAATATAAAAATATTTTCTATTTCTATTTTATTTTCTTTTATATAAAGATTTTAAAAATACCAAAAATATTTTCTTTTTATTATCTTTTAATCTAAAAAATCCAAAAATATTTTTCTTTTATATTAATTTCTATTTTAGTGCATGAGCACTCGTTCATCTTCTTCTAATCTCGGTCCTCCGTCTACTAATCCTGAAAGCATTATCCAAAATCGCCGACGAAATCATGGTGATCCGTCTCTTTTACTCGATTTTGAAGTCCCCCTCCTTAAAATCATAATGGTTCACCTGGACCTAATCTTCATATGCCAGCTCCTGATCTTTGAACGATGGAGGAGCTATACCAGCCTACGATGAATGGATGGGGCAGACCGATCGCTCCCATTAACATTCAGGCAACTGACTTCGAACTGAAGAATCATATGATTCAAAAAGTCCAAAACAGTTGTCAGTTTCATGGGCTATCGGGTGATGATGCAAATAAGCATCTCGATAAGTTCTTAACTATCACCCAGAGTATGAAGCAGAACGGGGTCACCAAGGACACCCTTCGCTTATACCTCTTTCCTTATTCGTTGACGCATCATGCCACCGCATAGTTTGATCGTCTTCAAAAATATTTTATCCATACTTTCCAGGAGATAGATTTAAAATTTCTTTCTAAATACTTTCCTCCTTCTATGGTGACGAAACTAAGGAACGATATCAGTAACTTCTGCCAGCTTCTGGATGAATCGTTATTCGAGGCGTGGGAACGTTACAAGCTTTTGATCGACCGGTGTCCAAACCATAATATGTTACCCGTTACTCAAATAGACACGTTCTATAATGGGTTAACATTAAGACTCCGTTATACGATCAATGCTGCAGCAGGGGGGACCTTTATGACAAGGAGACCCGAAGAGTGTTATGATCTTATCGAGAATATAACCGCCCACCACAATGACTAGGATACCTCAGCTCATAGGGGTGAGTCATCTAGTTCTATCACTTCTTCTTTTGAGATAGCAGCTCTTGCTTAGCAGATGGTCGATATGAGAAAAGATATGCTACAAATGTTTCGCTCAAATTAGCAAGTTAATTCTGTGACTCCTAGCTATGAGACTTGTGGTGGTCCACATGCTTATTATGAGTGTCAAGCCGGTGGTGGCTACACTCAAGAGGACGTATATGCTACTTCGGGTACCTACAATTCAGGTGGTAATTCTTACCAACCTCAAGGTAACCGAAATCTGCTTAACTATCGTTCCAATAATTATTTTGGACCACCCGGATTTAATCAAGGAAATAATCAGAATCAGGGAAACAATCAAGGAAATTATCAGGGAAATTATCAAAATAATCAAACAGGAACTAGAATCAGAACAAAAATCGATATAATCAAGGTTCTTAAAACCAAAGGTATAATCAAAACAGGGGTCAGAATTATAATCAAGGAAATAATTACAATCAAAATTAGGGATATAACAGAATCAAGCTCAGCCGAATGTTCCATCCTTGGAAAAAATGATGTTTCAACATATGAGAATGATTGAAGCTAAAATGCAACAAATGCAATATTACAATAACCAACAAATGCAATAGTTGAAAACTTAAAATACTAATATGACAAATATGATGGGTCAAATGCAAAAGGCTCTCTAGGAGAGACCTCAGGGTGTGCTTCTGAGCAACACCGTTCCCAACCCACAAGAACATCTTAAAGTTATCACCATACGAAGTGGTGTTACTTTAGCTGGACCCTTAGTTCCTCCTCCTCCACTTTCTTCTTCTAAGGAGGTAGACCAAGATCTCGAGACGATCACGGACCAGGTACTCATCGAGAGTACCACAAGAGTCCCACCTCTGGTAGTCCAGCCGTCTCCCGCTTCTACTTCTTCTGAGCTTCCTCTTGCTCCTGTTTCTTCTCTTGTTATTCCCAAGCGAAATCCTCATCAACATCCGATTCCATATTCTTCGAGGTTGAATAAGGAGAAGCTTCAAGACAAAGTTGATATACAAATTCACAGTTTCTTGCAAATGTTTAAGAAAATATACTTCAATATCAGTTTTGCCGAAGCTTTAGCTCGCATGCCTAAGTTTGCTAAAATGGTTAAAGATCTCCTTACTAACAAGGAGAAACTTCTTAAACTGGAAAATACTCCCTAAAATGAGAACTGCTCAGCTGTGCTCCTCAAAAAGTTACCCGAAAAACTTAGAGACACTGGGAGGTTTCTCATTCCATGTGATTTCTATGGGCTTGAGTCATGAATAGCCCTAGCCGATCTAGGTACTAGGATTAACTTAATGCCTCTTTCTATGTGGAAGAAACTATCTCTTCCTGAGCTTACTCCCACTCGAATGACCCTCGCGTTAGCTATCCGGACTGTTGCTTATCCAGCCGGTATAGCCGAGGATGTCTTCGTACAAGTGGGAAAGTTCACTTTCCCGGATGACTTTGTTGTCGTCGACTATGATGTCGATCCTCGGGTCCCTCTTATCTTAGGAAGATCTTTCTTGAGGACGACATATGCTCTAGTCGACGTACACGGTAAAGAGTTAACTCTTCGTGTTGGTGATGAGAAATTGGTCTTCAACGTTGAAAGCACCTCGAAATATCCTCTAAAGCATGGTGATGAATCAATCCATAAGATTGATATTCTTGATATTACAGCGAGTATCATTTCCATGAGGTGCTAAATGTTCAAAAGTCAATTAATCCATTCAGTGGCAGTCCTACTCCTTCTTCTGACCCCGTGGTCGCATCTCTCTCCCCTTTTCTCACTCCCTTCGGGGATAGCGATTTTATCTTGGAGGAGATTGACACTTTTCTTTCTTCTGATGATTCGACATCATTGGATGTTGATGATGGAATATTTAATTCAGAGGGAGATATCAGTCTTATTGAGGAATTATTAAATAATGAAATCCTAAATAATCTCCCTCATCCTCTTCATGTGTATGAGATTAATGAAATGAAAAGATTAAAACTTCAATCGATGATCCTCCTGATCTTGAACTTAAGGACTTACCTCCTCATCTCGAGTATGCATTTCTAGAGGGAACTTCTAAGTTACCCGTCACTATTGCTAAAGACTTAAAGAGGGAGGAAAAAGAGCAGCTTCTAAAGGTTTTAAAATCACATAAACGGGCGATAGCTTGGAAAATATCTGATATTCGAGGCATTGATCCTAATTTTTGCACTCATAAGATATTAATGGAAGATGATTTTAAACCGGTTGTTCAGCACCAGAGAAGGGTAAATCCTAAAATCCATGAAGTAATTAAAGCCAAAGTTATTAAATTCTCGATGATAGATTGATTTACCCTATCTCTGATAGTCCTTGGGTGAGCCCGATTCATATCGTACCCAAGAAAGGGGGTATTACAATAATTACTAATGAAAATAATGAGCTGATTCCTACAAGATTGGTCACGAGTTGGCGTGTTTGTAGTGACTACTAAAAGTTAAACGACGACACCCGTAAAGACCACTTTCCTCTCCCTTTCATGGACCAGATGTTAGAGCGTTTAGTAGGAAATGAATTCTAATGTTTCTTAGATGGTTTTTTTGGATACTTTCAAATTCCTATTGATCCCCAAGACCAGGAGAAAACCATCTTCTCCTATCCTTATAGAACATTTGCTTATCGAAGGTTGCCTTTCGATCTTTGCAATGCTCCTGGGACTTTTCGAAGGTGTATGGTGGCTATTTTCCACGATATGATTAAGAAAACCACGGAAGTCTTCATGGATGACTTTTCGGTCTTTGGGAATTCCTTCTCTTCTTGCCTCTCCCATTTAGATATGATGCTAAAATGGTGCGAAGACATCAATCTAGTTCTAAATTGGGAGAAGTGCCATTTCATGGTCAAAGAGGGCATTGTCCTCGGCCATAAGATCTCTAAAAATGGTATTGAAGTAGATAGAGATAAATTAGATGTGATTGCAAAACTACCTCCTCTGACCACGGTTAAAGGAATTAGGAGCTTTTTGGTTCACGCTGGCTTTTATAGGAGATTTATCTAATATTTCTCCAAAAATAGCTCAGCCGATGACCCACCTGTTGGAAAAAGACACTCCTTTCTTCTTATCTTCTTAGTGTCAATCCTTTTTTGAATTTCTTAAAAAGAAGTTGACCGAAGCTCCTATTCTTGTGTCCCCGGACTGGGACTTGTCGTTTGAGCTTATGTGTGATGCTAGTGACTTTGCCGTAGGAGCAGTTTTAGGACAAAGAAAAGATAAATATTTTAAGCCTATACACTATGCGAGTAAGACCTTATCTGATGCTCAGACACATTACACCACTACGGAAAAAGAGTTATTAGCCATGGTGTACGCGTTTGAGAAATTCCAGTCTTACCTTGTCTTATCTAAGACAATAGTGTATACGGATCACTCGGCTTTAAAATACCTATTTGCTAAGCAAGATGCTAAGCCAAGATTGCTCCGGTGGATTCTCCTGCTCCAAGAATTTAATATCAAGATTCACAATAAAAAGAAGCAGAGAATATCGTGGCCGATCATTTGAGCAGATTAGAAAATCCTCATCAAGGGGATCTCGTTGGATTAGAAATGAATGACAATTTTCCACACGAGTCCCTGAATATGATTTCTCTTAATCCTGATTGTTGGTACCCCGATAACCACTTCACTTCACTACTTAGTACACGAAATCAACAAGAAAATAGAAGGAAGATATGTAGAAGTTTAGAGAGAGAAACAAGAGAGAGAAAATAAGAATGGTTGATTAACTAGTGAAAATTACAATGAGAACCAACACCCTCTCCGTCCTTGGAGAGGGGTATTTATAGTTAAACCATGAGGCTTACATGCCTATGGTATTTCTATGGGCCGGGCTTAGGATTACTTGGGCTTACACCTAATTCACGTGACCGATTAGCTTACATAAACGAGTTCGTTTACCCTTTCTAGCCTATTACAATGTTACATAATTGAATGATCGAGACCTAATATTCTTAATGAACAAACTTCCTTGTTTGAATCAATTTTTGAGGCTAACAATCTCCCCCGAAGTGAGTTTATTATAACACTCCTTCGTGAGATCAATGAGATTTCTTTTGTCGTTAAGCTCTTATGATCTTTGTCCCTGTCTACGTTGTAGGCTTGTTCCTTCATGCTATGTGATATTTGATCTTTCGACTTCGTCTTTACTTCTGAGATCTTTAAATCTTCATCCTTTAGTCTTGATCGTCTTTGCCGCCTTGCGATCTTGTAACTTGACCAACATGCTCATACTTTGCATCATCTTGAAAGCTTACTAATAATCTCCCCTGACAATCATTGTCTTGATAATCTTGATATCTTGAAGGAAGATCTTGAATATCAGAGTTTGCGGAAGTCTTTGTCTTTAATTCTTGAGCTTTCATGATTCTTGAATCTTGATACTTATAGTATGTCTTTGTAGTTTGAGCATGAGCATATGGTAATGAATCCGACTTCAGCTGAAATGAGGTGTCTCCATCTCCATCTTTATATGAATCCTGAAATAAAACAGTCAGCAATAAAGCTTGTGGACGAATATGGCTTTGTCATTCCCCCGGATTTGGTTAGATTAACCTCTGGTTTCGTGAGGAACAACCTGTGATTAGGTAGATTCAATTTACTCCTTGACAGGGTTTCCAGCTATAAGCGTAAGATCCTCCAACATAGATTTATTAGATTCACCATGCTAGCTTGTTCTCAATATCAGAACGTCTCAAAGCAGACAGCACGATATGAGTGAATCGGTTAGTTACTATCTTACCGATTGAGTCGTCAATTCATATACTGAAACAAGTTTGATTCACAAGGAATCGCACCATCGTTTCTTTCCAGTTGACACAAGTTTGATTCATATAGAATCGCACAAGTCACCTACCAAGAGCTTGTTTGATGTTGGCTCAAGCAGGATTTCCATCTTCACTGTGAATACTTAAGTATCACTCGGATGTTCTGGCAAAATCACAAGGATAATGCGTAGGACTCTTGTTAACAGCTTGTGAACTTATTGATGTTCAACAAGTGTTTGTAATGGAATGTGTCCTAATGAGATTTATTTTATTGATCTCTTGGCTCTAGACTCGATTAGTGCGTTTTGGTTTTAGTACTCGGAGGCTGGAGCAGACTGCCACCTATTCAATATTAACTAACTCGAAGTGAGAAAGTCAATAGAAGTCGTGTGTATCTCTGTGACAAATGAGACAAGTTTCTGTTGAGAGAAACTCGAATGGCTGGGAAGGGTTGTGCATTGCATCACTGGGTCCATGATGTCGTCTTCAATATCAGAATTCATCTTTGTGAAAACTGATAGATTATGTATTGACCCAGTTTCTACCTAAGTTATGTGGAGGGCTGCTTTGTTTTCACCCTTTATCCATACATTTCTTTTTCATTCTTCAAACCCTTTAATGCTTACCAAGACGTCATTACTAACACCTTGTTGTGATTGTTCCAGTGTTAGCTCAATCTGTAACAACCCGATATTTGACATATAGCAGCGGAAGCTAATTTGGGGTATTACTTCATGAATCATAGTCACAATAATAGAAAATGAATCAAAAGAGACGTTTTTAAAAGATAAGTTATCATTCATTATTCATTAGAGTTTTTACAAACGGAAGTCCCAAAATACATTTCAAAACATATAGTTGAATTATAACAAGTTTGGACGTCCTCATGTCCAATGTCACTCCGTGCCATAAGATGCTCAGTTACCTGAGATAAACATGCTTAAAAGTCAACACAAAGGTTGAGTGAAATTCACAGGTTTTAAGTTATAATAATTGAATACAAGTTCAATAGTGGGTTACGTTTTTATACACGCATAGTTTGTAATAATTGTAATTGAATTTACAATTATCATAGTAAACAGTATTATTGCATTTAAGCTCATGACTCCAACACGTTAACATGAAATCACCGCAGTGACATTGGGGAGGAACCTAAGCCCTCATGAAAGGTAACTTGCCAAAGTTACCTATTATAATCAAATATAGTGCTATTGGTACCAAAAGTATAGGCACACCAACGGGAGTCGTCACACCTTGATAGATCTATCCACAATATTCGCGTTCACTCGCAAGTGACTAATGGTTCATGATTAAGAAATATTGGCAGTGCAGGCAAACTTTTTCAATAATATACCAGGATAGCATACAGTTGGAAAAACACTTGTATTCATGATTTATAGCATGTATCTCCCCACGAAGTTTAGAAAACATGTAAAAGTGGGACTATGAACTCACCTTAGTTCAGGGAAATCTGATTGATGACAAAAGTGACTCAGATGGCGTTAAACGGCTTTGTTACGCAACCCGAGTTAATATATGTCAAGTCTTAGTTTGATTATACTTCAAAACTTTATTTAACATCGACCTTAATTTAGTTTATTAGTTTATGAAAACATCGTAACACTGTTCGGGCTATTATAATCCAGAGGTCATGTAGTAAACGTTTGAGGAGTCAGGACACTTTAAATCGTAAATCCAGCAAACTCGGCAAAACGTATACCCAAATGAAAACCCTCACATGAAACTCCCTAGTAACGTGATACATTATAGATTAAATGATAAGATTTTATTATTTTCAGTTTCTTCAAAAGCTAGTGGATGATTAATTATGTTATATTTATAACATAATTGATTTTATAGTGTTTCGATCGACAAATGTGTCAAGTTTTAATAAAATCGAGTCTTATAATATTTAAATATATTTTTATAATTTATATAAAAATATTACATTTTATACCTTTAAGAATGCAAAATGGCAATATATACCCTTGGTTTATATATATTTACAAGGTAAATCCTTTTAATATAACTTTTAAAATATTTAAACCTTTAACTTTCAAGTATGATAAAACAACCCCTGAAGTTTAACTTTAGGATAATTACATTTTCAGCCCCGTTAGTTATAAGTTTCAAGAATTTATAATATATACCCCTTTACATGAAAACATTTGCGAATTTAGTCCAAAAACCATAATATTGATATTTTTGATTTAGAAATCAATTTTGCAGGTTATAGCTTATTACTATAAGCTAAATTAAGTAGCTTTTACGAGCTAATAGCTTATGATCTAACATAACTAAAGATTTTGAAAAATGGTTTCGTTAGCTAGAAAATTAAAACTGGTCGTTTTTAGGGTTTTAACCAAAAAATGCATGGGTTTGAGGATTCAAGGCTTTAACAAGAGTTCATATAGGATCTAATAGACCTTATGATAGTTCTAATACAAATTATAAGCTTATTGAACAAGATTTAAGCTTACTTGAGCTAGAAATGGGTCGAAATAGGGTTTTTGGGTTCGTACGCCTAGTAACGACTTCAAGGGCTCCTTTTTCTTGATTCTTGGCTTCTATTCTAAGCTTAGGGACTTCATTGATTCTCCTTGGTCTAGTTAAGACTCCATTTAAGTGGTGATAAGTTTTTGAGGTGTGTTTGAATGGTTTGCATGTTTCGGCTATTTATAGGGTTAAAACACCCTTGGTGCCCCAATTTTCTTGGTGTGGTGGCTAAGGGCTATAGATTAGTGACTAAGGGAGGGCTAGTGATGAGTAAGGTAGGCTAGGAAACTAGGAATGCAAGGTGTGGGAGTTATAAGGGTGCGAATGGATATGGGTGATAAGGAGGTGACAAAGCAAGACTTGTTGGCCTAAGGTGGTGAATGGAGGGATTGGTAGGCTGATGGTGACATGGTGGTGATGTCATGGAGGTACTTGAGGAGTTAGGGTGCAATCTTGACTTAAAAATGGGTCAAAAATGGATAAAAATGGGTGTCGGGTTCATTTTTGTTGGGTTTCAGAAGTTTCTACAACTTAGTGCTGCTACTAATACAAGTTACTACTGCTAGTTCTACTTAGTGCTGCTGGTGAAGAATGCTAAAGATTTAAGAAAATAGACTAAGTAGTTAGTACTGTTAGTTATAAATAGTTAGTACTGCCAGTATATATGTTAGTACTGGTAGTAGAGTTAGTACTGTTAGTAGTAAGTTAGTACTGCTAGCATATATAGATAGTACTGCTTAAGTGATATGCATGAGATATATTAGGAATAGATATACATAATTACTTAACACATTTTGTAAGCTCATTAAGGTTTCCTTGGTGTATAAAAGGAACCCTACGGCACTAGTTAGACATACAAGTTTGACAAATATTCATAGTTAGTAATCTGTAACCTAGCAGATTAATAGTAATCAAAGTTCTATTTTATTTATTATTATTCTTAGCAGTATAAGTTAGTTTCCGCATAACTTATATTCTTCATAGTCATTGTTTTTCTTGTAGTTAGTTTGGATTTATCCAGATTAGCTACCACCTTTAACAGGCTAGAAAGATCTATTCAGATTGGGATCAACAAGTGTTGTTGATCCAAATCTAAATAGATCTTTCTAGCCTGTTAAGGGTGGTAGCTAATCTGGATAGATCCAAACTAACTACAAGAGAAACAATGACTATGAACAATATAAGTTATGCGGAAACTAACTTATACTGCTAAGAAGAACAATAAATAAAATAGAACTTTGATTACTATTAATCTGCTAGGTTACAGATTACTAACTATGAATATTTGTGAAACTTGTATGTCTAACTAGTGCCGTAAGGTTCCTTTTATACACCAAGGAAACCCTAATGGGCTTACAAAACGCGTTAAGTGATTATGCATATCTATTCCTAATATATCTCATGCATATCACTTAAGCAGTACTATCTATATATGCTAGCAGTACTAACTTACTACTAACAGTACTAACTCTACTACCAGTACTAACATATATACTGGCAGTACTAACTATTTATAACTAACAGTACTAACTACTTAGTCTATTTTCTTGAATCTTTAGCATTCTTCACCAGCAGCACTAAGTAGAACTAGCAGTAGTAACTTGTATAAGTAGCAACACTAAGTTGTAGAAACTTTTGAAACCCAACAATCCTCCCGTAAACATGATGTTTACTGGTTAACCTTAATGTTTCTTTAGTTTGAGATTCTTGAACACTAGGAGGATGTATCCAAACACATTGGTATTCTTTAATCTGCTCTTTGATGAACTTGAAACTCTTTTGTTACTCTGTAAATAAAACTTGAAATACTACTTAGTTCTAGGTCTTTGTCATTTATCCATAACATCTCAGCAACTTCTAGCAACGTTATCAATTACCAACTAGTTAGCCTTGTAGTTTTTGCAAACTACAGCCAAAACGGATTTGATATTTCTTTACAAGTAGACCTTTTGCTCTGGAATAGCCAATGCTTCATTGCAATAACATGGTGCATTGATAACCATATAGTTTTGAGTAAACTATCAACTATCAACGGATTTGAGATGTCTTTTCCATGAGTGTTTGCTTTGGACTAGCCAACTCTTTACTGTAAAGCATGGTGAGTTGAGCACCATATAGTTTTTGGTATTCAACAAGGTAGGCTTTATTCCCAGTCATGTGCCTGAAATCCCCCCCATGTCAACAACGCCCCTTTGTTCTTTAAAGCTTTTTGTGGATCATCCTGCACATCAAATAAGAGAAATTAGTTTCTCTTAGGGACCCAAGCCATTGCTGACTTGGGTCTGCCTAGTGGATCTTTAAAATTAACATTTTTATTAGAGTTTGATCCGCTATTGTATTTGGAGGATGTTCCAATAATGTCTTTTGGGTCTCCAATTACAACCTGCTAAGGCCTTAATAGCAGTTTCCCTATAGCCCCTAACAGCACTAACTGTTTTGTCCCCAGCAGTATTTACTTTATGATTTGTAAAATTTACTTTTGGTGTTGTTGATTTATTAAATGGCCTTCTAATAGGTGAATGAGACTTATAAAAGTTATTTCTTGGTCCGATTTCATTCACAATGGGTCTAGCAGTATTAACTTTTCTAGTAGTACTAGTTTCTGCTGCTTAACTAGAAGGATTTTGTCTAGCAACATTAACTAGAAATATGCCAGTTTTAGTTAGTACTACTTTTGGAACAAACTTATTTTGGTGATTCAATCTTTGCACATTGTTCCACACTGGTCTATTCTCCCCTTGACCAGTACCCTTACCCTTATGTTTGTTCAATTCAACTTGTTTAGCCATTCTTTTCTCATGGAAGTTACAATCTCTAATAAGATGGATAAAGCTACCACATACAAGCTTGCCCGTATTAGTGAAACACATATCCCAAAACACCAGGCTTTTTAGACATTAAACCATTCCAATCTTCATGTTAGCTTTAGGAATTGCGACTATCATGTGTTTTGTTCTTTAACAGTTTCCTAGGTGTTTTTTCATGCTTAACAGTTTTTAACAAAGCAAAACTTGGTTTTTCCTTTCTTTTTGAAGGTTAAATCACATATTCATCATCACTGTCTGACTCATACTTCTCAATGATAGGAGCATCAGACCAAACTTTAGGTTGACTAACAACTTTGGGTTCAACTACAACTGGTTCAAGCACAGGTTCAAGATTTTCTACACTAGAATTGGTTTCACAGTGTCAAAATCACTTGTCTATAGCATCAGTTTTCTCTAGTTTTAGATGTTTTGGACCTTATATATAACTTTGACTCATCTATCCAAAATAGACTTTAGAAGGCATGTTTTTCCTATATGGAGGGGGAACTACATGCATTCCTTCAACTTTTGCAAATCTATCATTCACAGGACTATCTTCTACATCACTAGACCGACTGTCAAACACACTTTTTCATCACCAGATTATATAACTCCTCAAGATCTAGCCTATCAAACCTTGTCACCATTTCAGAAAAGGTTTTAATCCACTTAGAACTTCCATCAGATCTAAAGATTCTATAGTAGATGCACTCTGCTCCATGTCTGTCAAACTCATAGAATTTTGATTCCTAGTTAATAACTGGAAACCTCTTCTCCAGGACTTCATAATCTATTATTCCTTCTTCATCAGGAACTATCATAAGAAAAGCTTTTAGTTGTTCTTCCTCTTCAAGATCAGAGTTTGTCTTTTGCCTTTTAGACTTCTTTGCAGCTTTCATCTTAAGTATTCTGCCTGGTCTTTTTCTGGTACTATCTTCATGTCCTTCTTGCTTAACTTCAACTTTAGTACTGTTAGGTTCTTCAAGAACCTTCTCATTATTTGAAGTATTTTCACCAGTTGCCTTCTCATTCATCTTCTTTATCAATTCTTCTTCTTTAGCAGAACCAATAGGAACAAAATCTTGAACAGACTTCTTCTGTCTTTCATACATACCTTTGATCTCTTCAAATGACTTTGCTTTTAGCTGATAGTGTTTGTAACCACCCATGTTCTTCAGATATGTCATCATTAAATTTCTTAATTGAGATTTAGTTGGTGGTCTACTTCTAACCTCAGTAGATCTTTATGCGGCTTTGAATTTTCTTTGAGAAGCAATTGTTTCAGCCAAGAACTTTGCTCTCTCTTCAATTATATACTCCTCTCTTTCTTCTGGTTGAAGCTTGGCTGCAAACAATGCATCAGCATCAATCCCTTCTTGAACTTCATCATATATCTCAGCTATAGCAGCCTTAGATGCTTCTTCTTCCCTCTGTCTTTCCCTTTTAACCTCTGCTTGCAAGTCTACTTGTAATTGTCTAGCAATTTCTACATCTCTTGCAATCTGAGCAGCATCAAAATCACTTCTAGTCATCTTCTTTGCAGGCTCAGGTTCTTCTAAGACACTTTTGCCTTTGTCTTTAGGATCAATTGTTAGAAGTTTCTTTAGGGTTAAGGTTGATCTTGCAGGTCTTGAATAATCTTCAACATCTTTAATTGATACTCCTTTTTCCTTAGCTTTCTCTTCTTTCATCTTAATCAAAGTTTGAGCCATGGTGATATCTTCATCATAAAATATACCTGTTGTTGTAGGAGGAGTTCTAGGCTCAACAGCACTATCTTCTTTCCTAGCAGCATCAACATCTGGCCTAGCAGTACTAAGTTCATGCCTAGCAATACTAACTGTTTTAGATATAGCAGTACTAACTGGTCCTTTAGTACTTCCTCCTTTCTTACCATTGCCCTTGTTAAACACCTCGGTTTCATTACTTTGCCTCCCTTCTTTTACAACATCCTTTGTTTCCATGTAATCCCTACCATCAACATCAAGATCATCAAAGGCATCCAAAATGGTCTTTTGGTAAAGCCATAAGCAAGGTGGTCCTTGCTTTTCTTTCTCTTTCTTTGGCTAAAATTTCTTCAGCAGTCTTAGGAGACAGAACCTTTATTACTTCATTTGTATATGTTGAGACACTTACAAGACCATTTCCTTTTTGTATAACTTCCCATATAGGATAGTCTGTATGGCTCAAGTAATGTTCCATTTTCATGGCCCAAATGTCATACTCACCTTTCTTCAGAATAGGGAGTTTAATGGTTGACACAGTGTGAGGGGCTTGTTGTGTTGGTGTTTATGGTGGTGGAGGAATTTCATCATCTGATCCTGCCATTAAATAGATTTGAAAGGTAAAAGTTTATAACTGATGTGTTTAGGTTCTTCTTACTTAGAGTTTCTCAACAAGCTCTAATACCACTTGTTGATCCCAATCTGAATAGATCTTTCTAGCCTGTTAAGGGTGGTAGCTAATCTGGATAGATCAAAACTAACTATAAGAGAAACAATGACTATGAGCAATATAAGTTATGCAGAAACTAACTTATATTGCTAAGAAGAACGAAGAATAAAACAAAACTTTGATTTCTATTAATCTGCTAGATTACAGATTACTAACTATATATCTTTGTGAAACTTGTATATGAAATTTATGTCTAACTAATGCCGTAGGGTTCCTTTTATACACCAAGGAAAACCCTAATGGGCTTACAAAACGCGTTATGTGATCATGCATATCTATTCCTAATATATCTCATGCATATCACATAAGCAGTACTAACTTCATATGCTAGCAGTACTAACTTACTACTAACAGCAATAACTATACTGGCAGTACTAAGAATGTACTGGCAGTACTAACTATTATAACTAGCAATACTAAATACTTAGTCTATTTTCAACAATCTTTATCAGCAGCACTAAGTCTTCACTAACATTACTAACTACAACTGCAGCAATAAGTTGTAGAGACTTCTGAATCCCAACAATCCTCCCCTAAACATGATTGTTCACTTGTTAACTTTCATGTTTCTTCAGTATAAGCTTCTTGAACGTTAGGAGGATGTATTCAAACACACTTCTATTCTTTAATCCTTTCTTTGTTGAACTTGAGCTTTTAGAAATCTTGAAATTCTTTAACTTCTCATTATAGCATCTAAGTAATCTTGCAACACAGCTACACAGCAACACCAACTAAGTTGGCTTTGTAGTTTTTGGCAAACTACCAGCCATAAACGGATTTGATGTTTCTTTACCAGTAGCTGTTTGCTCTGGAATAGCCAATGCTTCATTGTAATAACATGGTGCATTGATAACCATACAGTTTTGAGTAAACTATCAACTATCAACGGATTTGAGATGTCTTTACTAAGAGCCGTTTGCTTTGGACTAGCCAACTCTTAAATGTGAAGCATGGTAAGTTGAGAACCATATAGTTTTTAGCAAACTATCAGCTATTAACGGATTTGAGAAGTCTTTACCAGAAGTCGTTTGTTCTAGACTAGCCAGTTCTTAATGTCTGTTAGACATGGTGAACTGATGACCATTTGTTGTGTGGTGATTAAACCAACACTTAAAGATCCTTCTCTCCTCCATCATGGCTTCCATTCTCATCAATCTGCTTTTGAATAAATCTAAGCAAAGTATAAGCATCTTCACTTGCAGTCCCAGCTACTAACCTTAAAGAAAGCATTCTTTCAAGTGTTTCTTTTATGAGTGGATACTTCCTTTCTGCAAGCATATAAATCTCAGTACCATCTTCCAGTATCAAGGTATAAACACCACAATTTTCATATAAATCCCAGCTTTTAAGATTCCATCTTTCTTGATTCTGCCAGAGTTTATCTTCTGCATTTGCATCAAACATGGTCCTTAAATCTCCCCAAAGAACTAGATCAACACCTTCTAGAGTAGTTGTTTCAAATCTCTTCATCACCAGATTATATAACTCCTCAAGATCTAGCCTATCAAACCTTGTCACCATTTCAGAAAAGGTTTTAATCCACTTAGAACTTCCATCAGATCTAAAGATTCTATAGTAGATGCACTCTGCTCCATGTCTGTCAAACTCATAGAATTTTGATTCCCAGTTAATAACTGGAAACCTCTTCTCCAGGACTTCATAATCTATTATTCCTTCTTCATCAGGAACTATCATAAGAAAAGCTTTTAGTTGTTCTTCCTCTTCAAGATCAGAGTCTGTCTTTTGCCTTTTAGACTTCTTTGTAGCTTTCATCTTAAGTCTTCTGCCTGGTCTTTTTCTGGTACTATCTTCATGTCCTTCTTGCTTAACTTTAACTTTAGTACTGTCAGGTTCTTCAAGAACCTTCTCCTTATTTGAAGTATCTTCATCAGTTGCCTTCTCATTCATCTTCTTTATCAATTCTTCTTCTTTAGCAAAATCAATAGGAACAAAATCTTGAACAAACTTTTTTTGTCTTTCATACATACCTTTGATTTCTTCAAATGACTTTGCTTTCAGCTAAGAGTGTTTGTAACCACCCATGTTCTTCAGATATGTCATCATCAAATTTCTTAATTGAGATTTAGTTGGTGGTCTACTTCTAATCTCAGCAGATCTTTGTGCAACTCTAAATTTTCTTTGAGCAGCAATTGTTTCAGCCAAGAACTTTGCTCTTTTTTCAATTGTATACTCCTCTCTTTCTTCCTGTTGAAGCTTGGCTACAAACAATGCATCAGCATCAATCCCTGCTTGAACTTCATCATACATCTCAGCTATAGCAGCCTTAGATGTTTCTTCTTCCCTCTGTCTTTCCCTTCCACCTCTACTTGCAAGTCTACTTGTAACTGTCTGGCAATTTCTGCATCTCTTGCAATCTAAGCAACATCAAAATCACTTCTAGTCATCTTCTTTGCTGGCTCAGGTTCTTCTAAGATACTTTTGCCTTTGTCTTTAGGATCAATTATTGGAAGTGGCTTCAGGGTTAAGATTGATCTTTCAGGTCTTGAAGAATTTTCAATATCTTTAAATGACACTCCTTTTTCCTTAGCTTTCTCTTCTTTCATCTTAATCAATGTTTGAGCCATTGTGATATCTTCATCATCAAATATACTTGTTATTGTAGGAAGAGTTCTAGGCTCAACAGCACTATCTTCTGGCCTAGCAGCATCAATATCTGGTCTAGCAGTACTAACTTCTGGTCTAGTAGTACTAACTAGTTCTTCAGCATTTCCTCCTTTATCACCACTGCCCTTGTCTTCAACAACTTCTATATCATCAATCAAATTAACCTCCTCAATTTCATCACTTTGCCTCCCCTCATCCACAGCTTCCTTAGTTTCCATGTACTCTATACCATGATCTGCATCTTGATCCTCAAAGACAGTACTGTCATCTAAATTTGATTCAGGTTTGGACTTTTTCCTCCCCTATTTGGATACAGACTCCTGCTTTCCAAATCTCTTCTTCATGGATAATCTTTTCACACTCTTTAACCATGCCCTGTGGTGGGAGATGCTCGGGTTGCACTTCTTTTCCAACTTCTTGATTCTAGATTTCAATGCACTAATCTCTGCAGCTTGTGCATCCTTAATAGATTCCAAGGCAAGAACCTTGTTGGACAAGTTAGTACATAAAACAGATAATTCTTGTAGGTTCAGGGCACCCTCAGCTCTGTTAGATGTGTGACCACCTGAAAGAGGACTATCATGAGGTGTCTGAACCTGATCCCTTTCATTCCTATTAGTTCCCTCTAAAGTGTCTCTAGAGTCTTGGGTAGTGGTATGGCTAGGTGATGTTTCAAAGGGTTGATCTCCTGTACTAGGTTGAGTAGGAGAGGGTGTGGTTTGAGGTTCAGTGGGTTCTCCTGAACCTTCACCCTATGTTGCATGTGTCAGCATATTGGGAAACATAGGTGTTATTTTTTCTGAAAATTTAAGTCCTTTCCTAGACATATTTGTGAAAACTTTCAGATTGTGAGCTGGTGTAGGATAAACATTATTAAAAGGCTCACCAAGCTCCACCAGCTCAATTTGATATATTTCAGAAACACCATCACAAACCTTGGATACATAAGAAATTTCCTTTTTAGGTATATATCCAAGGTTCCTCAACAAAAAACCATCAAAAATAAGTTTAGAAAAAGTAAACTTGTGATTAGTGACCAGACATAAAACACTAAAGCAATATTTGTAGAAAACTCATTCCAGCTGGTAAATTTTGAGCTTAAACAATGTAAAATGGTATGTATCAGAAACTTCTATTAAGGAGAAAAGAGAGCTTTTTGAAAAGTTAGTTTATTAAAATCACCCTCATAACCCATCAATGCAAGGTTTTGAAAAATAGCTTCATTTGTTAAGCAAACAGTACCATCAGCATCATTAAAAAGAAGAGAACTTCTTATTGATGCCTCTGTTACTACTACTGCCTTGCTATCAACAGTAGCATCAATCTGCTTTACATCATTGACTGTTTGGGAACTGGCAGTGTTCCAAAATTGTTCAATGTAGGAAGTATAGATAGGTGGACTTACAGTGAGAGCATGATGAATCGAACTGGAAGCAAGAAAGTCTACTATCTCATGAAAATCAGAGTTTCCCTCTGTCTTCTCTAAGCACGCGACCATGTTATGTTAATCGAAAAACTCCAAATTCGCCATAGAAACTTGTAATAGATGGATTAAGATGTGGGATATGATTAATTGGGAGAGAATGAATGATTGGTAAACGGAATTGAGATTTTATAGAGATTTGCTTTAGGGTTTGATATAACCGACTGAATAAACTTGAGTCTTTATCTTAAAGAAAGAGTATTAAAGAAGAAAAGATAAAAAAAATTCAAGTCATAGACCCCTATAAGCAAGTTGTTGGCAGAAATATCTCAACGGTTATATTTAATTAAGGAAAATCTGTTATGATCGCTAATAGTAGTAACGGTAACAAACAACACAAACTTTTGCCTAGCAACACCAAATTTTCCTGGCAGCACCAAATTTCCCTGACAACACCAAATTTGCCTGGCAGCATCAAATTAGCATGACAGCACCAAATTTGACTGGCAGCATCAAATTAGCCTGACAGCATCAAATTTCTTAGCTACCATTTATAGCCTGCAATACCAATCCAAGCAGCATCTTATTACCCAATCCAAACATCATTTCCATCGTGAAGTACTTTTAAGTAACACAAACTAAGCCTAGCAGTATTAACTTTTGTACCAGCAGTACAAAGTTTTTGCGGCAGTACTAACTAAGCTCAGTATCACAAGTAACCTTTAATCCTTAATCCAAAGAGCATGACATATCTTTTATCATCCATCTGCCAACTAGAATGCATTTACAAATTGTACAACAAAGTAACCTGCTGACTTGCCTCCCCTGAACTATTGCAGCTATAGATTGATCATTCCAATGCTAACCACCAAAAAATTAAATCT